>CACVCL010030341.1:0-50791 GCA_902729485.2 Mus minutoides
TATGTTGTTCAGTTTAAAACTTGTGACTGAGGCAGAAACCCTCTCGGCAGACAACAGTTGCTTGTTTCCATTGGATGGTACTTTCTAAACCACTTAGAGCAATACCATTGGTCACATCAAAGCTAAGGACTATGGGAAATACTGTGTTTCATGTCTAGACCCAAATAAGGTCAATGAACCTTTTCTTGCTAAGTGGGTTACTTATGAGTATTTAGCCATTGTAGTTGCAAACAGTGGTTGGTGCCTGTGAGTGACTTCATGGACATGCAGCAGCAACGGCCACTTTATTTTGTCACAGGAAGAATTGTTCAGCTTTCTAGGTTCCACATAACTCTGTCCCCAAAGAGGCAAAGGGTTTCAGATTTTTCATGTTGTATGTTACTGGACAGAGGCCACAAGGATTAGTGTTCGTTTGGTACACACTGATTGTGCATGCACACATGTATCTCGCTCAGCCAACAATGGGATAGCATGTCCACATAGAAAATAAGTAGAGAATAACGATTACCTCACGGAGAGTGTGGGCTGATAACTTAAACTAACTTTAGACATAAAAGTGATGTTTACTAGATACCTAGGAGGACCAGAGAGAGCACAGCTCTCAGCCACCCATCACAGTTCATCTCAGCCTTTATAAGGAAATCCTTGCGGTTCTCTTCTTTTCTGCTGCTTGGGAGGTTAGAACCGAGGTTTTTTTATGCTCCAGTCTGTGGATTCTCACCAGGCTCCTATCACTCGCCCAGCATGTCTGTCATCTACTCTTGCATTTGTAATGCAGTATACAAATACACTCGAACCTGTATACTGCATCTGAAGCAGTATTGGATTGTCAGCTGCATCTGACATGACACCCATGTCTGTATCTCTGTTCATTTCAGTAAACTGAAAGCAGGATTAATTGGAAAGAAGCAAAGGAAATGATGCTATAGGAATGTGTCTATTGTGTTATCTGCTGTGTGGGGCTGTGGGGGCTCATAGCTGAGGGGGCTAGCAGTGGAGCACCATTCACACAGCATGGTTTTCAGCTGAAGGATTTTGTTTCCTTGGTGCTGGGATTGAACATACCTCTGGCATGTTGGGTAAGGACTCTGCCACCGGGCTGCATCTCTCTCTGCATCTCTCTCTGCATCTCTCTCTCACTTTTTATTTGGTTATATCATCTCACTTTTGATGACCACATTTGCAGACTCTGTAACCTAGGCTGGCCTTAGATTCTCAATTTTCCTGCCTCAGTTTCCCAAATAGCTGGAGTGATGGACACCAGGTCCAATTTCAGTTTGAGCATTTGAAAATAAAAAAGTCATTTAAGGTATTACAAAGAGGTTTTCCTCCTCCTCCTCCTCCTCCTCCTCCTCCTCCTCCTCCTCCTCCTCTTGTTAAAGTTCCTTTCAAAGGCCCAGGTAAAATCAAGAACCTTCTTCATTAGTGTGTTCCATACCAAGAGACTTCTGGGCTGTGTAATTTAGAAAGGTTGATATAGAAGCTCAGGAAGACTGTGGTAGTAACATTTGTGGCTAATAATTCCATGAGGTATCAGTGGATCATACTTGCTCTAATAAGTGAGATTTTGGCCACATCTTTAATCCCAGCACTTAGGAGGCAGACACAGGTGGGTCTCTGAATCTGAGGCCAGCCTGGACTACATAATGAGATCTAGGTTAGCCAGACAGGGCTACACAGGGAGATCCAGGGTTTTTTCAGAGAGAATAAAAAAGGAAGCATGAAATTCATCATTGAGACAAAGTGTGCTTTAGAACTGCTGCGTGTGAGTTTAAGATTTCATGCGCCTGAAGATGCCCTTTTCATACTATGATGAGTCTAATGTGGGAGCTTTTAAACTCCAGTGGTACAATGTTCAGTTCACATCATATACTGAGATCCCAAGAGCTAATGGAATCCGGGGCCTGGGAGTGAGTCTAGTACACTGACAGACAGACAGACATCTGCATGGCCATGTGGTGAAGTCTAGTACACTGACAGACAGACATCTGCATGGCCATGTGGTGAAGTCTAGTACACTGACAGACAGACAGACAGACATCTGCATGGCCATGTGGTGAAGTCTAGTACACTGACAGACAGACAGACATCTACATGGCCATGTGGTAAAGTCTAGTATGCTGACAGATAGACAGACATCTGCATGGTCGTGTGGTGAAGACCCAGGGCACCTGTCACTGAGTGAACACAAGAGAAGGACAAATGGAGGTGGTGAAGAGAGAAGGGACAGTCCATCTTGGGGTGTGAACTATTCATGTTCTTTGCAGGGGCCTCCTTTTTCTGCTGGGTCCTGGGACCTTCAGCCTTCAAAGTTGGTGCCAAGTACAGTTAGTGTTGCCAGCGAGCCAGCCCAGTGGCCTGTCCTGCCAGATGCTAGAGTTAACCTTTGGGCTTATATTCTAAAGGTCGTGGTGCATAGAGGCCCTTTACTCCTAACGTCCAGTCTGGAGAAGCACCACAGTGTGTAAGCTCTGTCTTTAGTCATTGCATTCCCAGATACAGAAAGCCCTGAAGCCAAATAATTAGCGATGTGTAGTCTGTCTTTTCCTTCCTCCAGAGAATTGTACACCACTGCTCCCATTTCTTGATGAAGGGCAACAGATTTGGAAATGATGTGGCTTGCAACTAAGATGTGAGCTGTGCCATGTGGTTGTTCCCTCTGGCTGGTTTCAAAAGGGTGTGAAAATCTTCCTAAGGGGTGGGGATGAGATGGAGATATCTCTTCAGACCCCAGGGCTCTGGCACCTTTCCCAGGAACACTGATGGGACTTCTTTCATTTCTCCAGAGATTTAAATCAGGTTCCAAGAAGCTAGTAGGCTGAATGACTAGCACGTGGGAGGACGAGGCAGGATGATTGTTGTGAGTCTTAGGCTAGCCTGAGCTATAAACTGAATTGTAGTATAACCTGGACTACCGTCAGATACCCTCTTTCTAACATAATGAGCTCCAAACACTAAGATTGTTGAAGCAGGAGGCTGCACGTTCAACCTTCAGTTTCAGTAGCGTAGCAAGATAGTCTCAAGATTAAAGTTGTGGGTTTGCACACACCCGCACACCTGCAGATCTTCTCTGGTGATGTTCAGTAGGGAATGATCCAACAGCAAGTCTACAGCTACCACACAGAGGAAGCCTGAACCACACAGGTATAGGATCTGTGCCCTTTGACTTGGTGGCTGAGAACAGGTGTGCACTGCAAGTTTCAACATCAGAGATTACAGGTGGGGTCAGACTCAGCTAAACTAGAGTCTTAGCCATCTCTCCTGTGTCAGCATTGGGTAAAGCCATGTCACCGCAAGGCTCCACTTCCTTGGTCGTTAAGTAGTCAGACAGATGCTGTGCACAGGCCTGGCTTTCGGGGAAGACGTTTGGAAGGGCTTGAAAGGCTTTGGAGAATTTCAGAGTAAGGAGGGTGGCTTGGGAGTTCACTGGGTACAGGAAACTACCTCATTCTCCCAAAGGTTCACAGAAGCACAATTAAGCATAGAAAGTGGCTTCCTTGCACCACAGACGTCTCGTGTGAGACGTCTCGTGTGAGATGTCTCGTGTGTTAAGGACTCACAGTGGTGGTGTTCTGCTGGCAATAGACAAATTCCTCACTGTTGGCAGGTTCTTCAGATTATGTACACCTTTCTGTTGCCAATAAAACAACTGAAAATGTACCGTTTGCCTAGTGTTGTGAAACTGGAAAGGTTGTGTGTGTGTGAAGCTATGAATGCCTTATTGTCGTTTTTTATTTTGTCTGGAGGTTTTGGTCAGTGACTGCAGTAAACAGCACGTATGTCTTTAAACCACAGCAGCACCAAGAAGGTGAGGTTTTAGGGTACCAGAGACTTGAAACCACACAACCAGAGAGAGTCTAGATGTCTTTATCCCAAATGTTTGAACAAGAAATGAAATGGGCATCTAAAAATCCCAGGGTGGTGAGATGGCTCTGCTCGGGTAGAAAGGTGCGGACCACCCAGTCTGATGATTCTGTCCCCAGGACTGACCTGGTTGAAGGAGAGAACTGACTCCCACAGGTGTTCCTCTGATCTCCGTGTACCACAGAGTGCTCTCACCACCCCCAACACAGGCATAGATAGACAAGTTCATTAAAGCCGCCCCTCCCTCCTTCACAGAGTTCTGCTCCCATCTCTCAGGGTTGCTCAGGAAGATGGGTTGGTGCAATGGTCAGTTTCAAGCCTCAGCTTGGGTGTCTGAGGCTTTTTAGAGAAAACTCTGAAGGGAGAGCACCTGCCCTGAGTCTGGTGGGCAACGTCTCACTGGCTGGGCTCTTGGACACAGAAAGGGAAGAAGCCTGCCGAGTGAAGGCATCCCATTTCTCTGCTTACTGATGTACCAGGATATGAACAAACATCATGGGGTTCTCCCCATCATGGAGCTGCCTGCAGCCATCTGGCTGGTCATGAACACTTGTCCAAATGCACCTGTTGTATTATGTGTATGGATGTGTTTCATGCATGCTTGTGCCTGACACCTGTGGAGGACTGAAAAGGGTGTTGGGGCTCCTAAGACTAGAGTTTGACTTGTGTGAGCTGCCATGTGGGTGCTGGGAGTTGAACCCAGGTCGTCTGGAAGAGGAACCAGTGCTCTTAATCCCTGAGCCATCGCTCCAGCTCCACACATGCACTTCTGTGGCTGAGCCATCTCTCCAGCTCCACACGTGCACTTCTGTGGCTTATTCAAACTAATGTAAGTATAGAAAAAAAAACAGCTTTTCTTTTAAAGAATTGCTGTAAATTGAAAAAAAGTTGAACCTAGATGTGTCTATGTGTTCAGTGACCTATCTACACATTGTCAATCTGTGAAGATCTTGGCCCCTGCTAAGATCTCTGTCAGAGTTACATGTATGTGTTGGGGGATGCAGCCTAGTGGTAGAACACTTGACTAGAATGCCCAAGGCCCTGGGTTCAGTTCCCCAGCTCTGGCAAAAGAGTAGAGGAGGGAGAAGCAGCCCGCGGAGCTGGAAAGGTCACTGTCCTTCTGAGGATGTCCCTGCTGCACCCCCACAGGAATGACAAAGGGAGACCTGACCTTTCTGAGGGCTGTGACGACACATTTGCAGACACTGATGTGACAGATGAGAAGAGACAGCTGTCTCCTCTGGGGCTCCAAGTGTCTCTTTGTGCTGACTTAGTAGGAAGCCCAGAGAACAAGAAGGGGGCCTCCAGGTTTTCTAATGATTTTTGTACTGGCTGATCCAACGTGATTTTAAGCATATTCTAATCAAGGGTCTGGTTCCGCATAAGACATGTCACCTCTGCCTCCTGTCACGATCACTTCTTGTACAGCCTGACTCCTTTTAGAGTGTTGACAAGAGGCAAATTAGCATCCTGAAGCCAGGAAACTCGTGACCCGGTTGGGGTAGATGTTTATCCATAGAGTAGCTACTGCTTGGCTTTCTAGCTCTGTCTAGAATACCCATGGCAATTTCTCCCCCAAAATCACAGTTACTGGAGGTTTTGAAAATGCAATCATTAAAAAAAAAAAACTATCCAAGTTTTCATTTTTTAAATGCTCATTTTAATTTTACCTGTCTGGGTGCTTTGCCTGCATGCGTGTATGTCTGCACCATGTGTTTGCGGAGGCCCACAGGCTGGAAGAGTGTATTGGATCCCCCCACCCTGAGTTACTTCCGATGGTTGTGAGCAGCCATTTATGTGTTTGGAACTGCACCAGGGTCCTCTGCAAGAGCAGCAGGTGCTAACCACTGAGCCACCTCTCCGGTCCCTTACCACTCCATTCTTAGATCTGTGCTGACTATTGCATACACGGATTTTCCAAGCTGAACTGTTTTAAGAAAGACTAAGTTGAGCTTGGTTAAGGGCAGTACTATAAGGAAGTGAATATTTCTCATTAGTGACTCCTTTACCGTGGGAAACAGGTGATTCATGCTTTAATCTCTGGCATCTTGTTAGATAGAAGGAAACAGCCTAACATGCAGATGGCTAATAATAAAGAGAATGGCCAAGAGCCATTGGCTGACCTTGTGGTCGAGTTCATTCCTTAATCAGTGAGCAGCAGAGATAGAAATCAGAGTGGGAGACGGCTGGATGAGTCAAGTTCCATATTCCTCATGAGTGGGTCCATGATGGGCCGTCTGTGTGTCTGTGAGGCCGTGATATCATAGTCCTTGGATGTCAAGGTAGCAGAATCTTCCAGATGTGATGGCTATTTGGATCAGTGAACTCTGAGGACAGGAGCTGGCCCTCTGCTAGACAGACCGCACCCCTGTGTGTCAGTTGAGGCCCTAAGGACACAGCCAGGTTTCCTAGGAACTTGGCCTTTAGGTTGTAACAGGAATTCCTCCTGTGATTTCCAGCCTGCTTGGTGTCCACTGCGGGTCACCGACTTGAGACAACAGCGTTGCATGCCTGTATTTCCTGGCTGTCAGGTTCCCCATCTGATAGTTCATTTTGACTGTGGCTTGTTTTCTAGTTAGCTTCAGCTGTGGTCTTGACCCCTTGGAAGAGGATGCCTTGATTGAAGAACTGACTGGAATCCAAGATTGGCCTTTGGACATGTCTATGGGGCATTAGAAAATGCTAACAGATGTAGGTGGGCCCAGTCCACTGAGGGCAGTATATCCCTAAGCTGGTGGACCTGGACTGCTTAAGTAATGTTGCTATGGATGGAGATTGGGGATTCTTATGGAAGAATTGGAAGAAGTACCGCAGGACTCAAAGGGGATAGGAACGCCACAGGAAGACCAACAGAGTCATCTAACCTGCACCTTTGGGGCTCTCAGAGACTGAAATACCAACCAAAGAACATACATGGGCTGAACCTAGGTCTCCCCACACGTATGTAGCAGATGTTGCTTGGTCTTCATGTCGGTCCTGAACAACTAGAGCGGGGACTGTCCCCAAAGCTGTTGTCTGTCCCAAACCATGAGCTGACTGAATTCCTTAACCTGGGTGTCTAAACTGATAAAGATATGTAGACCATGGATTGAGCCCCCTTCCAACCATGCTTTAGGAACCCAGGCTGAGCCAGTGACGGATGACATTGTCACCTGTGCTGAGGACTTTTCCCTCAGGAAGGAACACATGTGGACTATTCTCTCCTCTTGATCCATGTGCACCAGTTCAGAACACTGCTAATCAGCTAAGGTACCTCAGCTAGCTTACTAATGGCAGACAGTACCTAAGAGAAGCAGGAGTTCTAAAGCCTCTAGTATTGCTCCACCCCCCCCAAAGAGGGACGGTGCTGTCACACAAGAGTGCTCAAGCATCTGGGAGGGAAAGAGTTTTGAGGGCTGGGTTACAAAAGCCTCTGAAATTATTGTTAGTTTTTCTGGCTTAAATACCATGCCTTAAGAATGTATATGTATCCAAAAATACTTAAATGTTGGATGGAAAGGTTTTGGTGTTTGTGTATGTGTGTGTGCCTGTGCCCATATGTGTGCCTGTGTGTGTGTGTGTGTGTGTGTATGTCTGTGTCTGTGCCTGTATGTGTGTGTGTGTGTGTGTTATCTGTGCCTGTATGTGGCTGTAACTTGGTGGGGGTAGGAGGGCATTATCAAGTAAGCAGCCACCTTCATGATAAAAGCTCATCTCATGGCTTAACTGAATTCACGGACACAGGGATCATTGTGGTTCCTCCAGAACCTGCTGCATTCACACAGTGTAAAGCCCAGGTCCATGCTCACTGCACTGTTTCTGTCAGGCTCAACTTAGGAGGCCAGAAGAGGGCACTATCAATATTTGAATGTGCTATTCTTAGTGTTGGCCAGTTACTCACTTTGTATGTATGTATGTATGTATGTATGTATGTATGTATGCATGTATCATGTAGTATGTATATATGTGTGTATATATGCATGCACACATATATGTATGTGTATGTCTATATGTGCACAGATATGTGTATATAAGTATACATGCATGTACACACATATGTATATATGTACACATGTATGTATATAAGCACATACACATGCATATGTATATATGTACACATATATGTAAGTATGTATATATGTTATACACACACACACACATATATATATATATATATATATATATATATATATATATATATATATCTCACATTTTTAAGTGTATGGGTCTTTTGTCTGAATGTATGCATGTGCACTATGTGTATGCAATGACTATGGAGGCCAGAAGAGGGCATCAGATCCCCAGGAAAAGTAGTGACTGGTCCTTAGCTGCCATCCAGGTGCTAGGAACTGAATGAGGTCTCTTCTGCAAGAGCAGCCAGTGCTCTTGACCACTGAACCATCTCTCTGAACCCTGCTTAACAAACTTTTGCTATTGTTTTAAGATAGAGTCTCATGTAGCCCAATCTGGTCTCACACCTTACACTTCTGATCTTCCTGCCTCCCTCTCCCAAGTGCTAGGATTACAGGTGTGAACCATCACACCTTGTGTGTGTTATACTCAGGAGCTAGGGAAGGACTCCACCAAATGAGCCACATCTCCTTCCTGTTCCTATTCCTTCTTGCTGATCTATTTAACTGTCTGGAGTCAGCTTGTAAAGTCTGCAGGTAATTTTATTTTTATATTTCCCTGTTATTAATATTCTTTCTATTTCTGGTGTTTTGGGTTAGCTGTGACTGTATGCATTGGTAATTAATTATTTATTACTCTTTGTCTTTCCCCCTAGACTAATAATATCTCAAAAGAATCTGTCTAATTCAGTTTTCTATCCCTCCTGAACAAAATTCTTCTGTCTTGCTTAGGGTTTTTATTGCTGTGAAGAGACACCGTGACCACAGCAACTCTTACAAAGGAAAACATTTAACTGGGACTAGTTTATAGCTCAGAGCTTTAGTCCATTATCATTATGGCAGGAAGCATGGTGGCATGCAGGCAGACATGGTGCTGGAGAAAGAGCTGAGAGTTCTACATTTGGATCATCGGGCAGGAGAGAGAGAGAGAGAGAGAGAGAGAGAGAGAGAGAGAGAGAGAGAGAGAGAGACTGGGCCTGCCTTGAGTATCTGAAACCTCAAGACTCACTCCTAGTGACACACCAAGTCCACACGACACACCAAGTCCACACGACACACCAAGTCCACACCTACTCCAATAAGGCCACACCCTCGTATGAACCTTTGGGGGGCGTTTCCAATCAGACCACCACAACTGCAGTCACAGACACGGGTTCCACTTAAGCTCCCAGCACAGTGGCTCGTGTCTAATAGGGCACTGGCTGGCTCCATGCCTTTGTTCTCGAGAACGTGTGCAGCCCTGGCTTGCAGGTTCCGTTGTGCCCTCTTAGAGAGTTCCCTGGAAACAGGCCTGTTAGGAAAGGAACAGCTGAGAATTCTGAGCATGGAGTTAGCTTTGAGGCAAAAATCCAGCATCTGGCATCTCCTGGACAAATCCCTGGATTGCACCGAATGAGAGCTTTCTCCCCGGACGTTCATGTGTAGCCCATCCATGTTCACAGACAAGATTTCCACTCTGGTGCAGCTCTTCTTTATAGTGGATGCGGTGCCCAGAATCACAGCTTATTTTTGGCCAGGACCCACCACCTTTTCAAGCCTGGACTTTTCTATTCCCATACAGAGATTATGGGTCCAGCTTCTCTCTAGATCAACACTTTTGGAACATGATCACTGCCTCCTGCCTCATTATGATTGCCGTGGAGTCTACCAGCCAGTCTTTAACTCAGACTCTGAAAATGGCTTTGATTCAACCTGAATTTACCACAGCACTTTGCCCATGGTGATTTGGGCTGCCTCCTGCCTCCTGCTCCCTGCCTCCTCCGGGCAGGCCTGGCTCTGGTCTTGACTGAGTTGTCCTGCCAATTTCCTCTCAAAGCCTCAGCCTGCAAGAGCTACTACTTGGCCCAAAGAGACATAACCATTTAGTTTTGAAAATCATTCTAGCTTCCTGGTGTGTGGGTTTAATTTAATTTAATTTAATTTTTTTAGAGGGTATCTTTTACAATCTAAAATTGCACCTGCTGGATTGGTTTTGAAGTGATTTAAAACCCTGCCATGCATAGCCTCGCTAGCAGACCAGTAGCAATAGAAACCCCTGCATGCTCTTGGAAATAAGGTGTAATCTTTGAGAGCCTTCGCAGGCCTTCCAAATCAGAACTCTCATCTCGCTCGGCAAGATGCCTTCTCTGGTTTAGCCCCAAAGCACCGATCTTGAAGCGGCTCAGCATCACAGAGCCACAGCACGCCTAGCAGTCAGATCCTTTGCAGAAATGATCTTATCAGTAAAGGAACTGGGGGTGGGGAATGGTTCTGTGGGTAAAGTGTTTGTTCCACAAGCATGAGGACCAGAGTTCAGATCTCCAGCGTCCATGTGAATCCTGGGGCACAGTGCATGTGTTTGTATGGCTGGTGCTGGGGCGACAGGAGATCCTTGGGGGTTCTCTGGTGAGGAGCCTAGCCAATCTCTAAGCAGCAGGTTCAGTGAGAGACCCTGTCTCAAAAATATAATGCAGAGTGATCAAAGAGACATCAAAGGTCAGCCTCTGGCTTTTAAATGCACATACATGTGCACACATATGTACGTAGCACATCTTATAACACCAACATAAAATAATCCATTCTGCTGTAGAATAGGCTCACATTGCAGTGCTCAGAGGAGCCCTGGGTTCCTGGTGTGAAATGTTCCCTTAAATGGCAAACCTTCCTTTTGAGCATTTTCCTGGCACTTCCTTTCTCATCTGGGTCTCCTGTGAGGAAGGCATCACGGTGGTCCATTACCACAGGAAATTACAGGATCTCTTAATTAGTGAATTCCTACACATTATTTAGTCCTGAGGGCATAGCTGCACAATTAGAAAGATCAACAAGACTCCCAGCCAAGCTGCAGCCGGGCTGTCTCTTGGAACTCATCCCTTGTGAGTGCTCCTCTTTATAGTCTCATGGTCAGGCAAGGACTCTGCCAATGGCAGCTGGCTGGCTGAGAACATGTCGAGGGAAGGACCTGAGCCCTCTGAGGGTCAGCACAACGCTGTGAGCTGTCACCCTCCAGTTACGAGGCTGTAGCTTTCTTAGAACTGAACTGAGGCTGAGTGAGGACAGGTGTGAGGAGTGTGTGGTGTGAGTGTGAGTGTGCATGGGTGTGTGTATGTATTTGTGAATGTGTGTGTGAGTGTGCATGAGTGTGTGAGAGACTGTGTGAGTGTGTGTGTGTGTGTGTGTGTGAGAGAGAGTGTGCATGGGTGTGTGTATGTATTTGTGAATGTGTGTGTGAGTGTGCATGGGTGTGTGTATGTATTTGTGAATGTGTGTGTGAGTGTGTGAGAGACTGTGTGAGTGTGTTTGTGTGTACTTGTGTACATGTTTGTTGAGGGAAGGGGGCCATGTGTGCATATGAAAGCCAGAAGACAACCTTGGGTATCTATACTCCTGTTGTAGGAGGCAGGGTCTCTCACTGGGCACAGCTCACTATCTGGCTGGGCTGGCTGGCCAGGGAGCCCCAGGAATCTGCCTGTCTCTGTCTGCCCAGTGCTGAGGTAAAAGGAATGTGCCTGTCTCTGTCTGCCCAGTGCTGAGGTAAAATGAATGTGCCTGTCTCTGTCTGCCCAGTGCTGAGGTAAAAGGAATCTGCCTGTCTCTGTCTGCTCAGTGCTGAGGTAAAAGGAATCTGCCTGTCTCTGTCTGCTCAGTGCTGAGGTAAAAGGAATGTGCCTGTCTCTGTCTGCTCAGTGCTGAGGTAAAAGGAATCTGTCTGTCTCTGTCTGCTCAGTGCTGAGGCAAAAGGAATGTGCCACTATGTCTGTTTTTTGAAATGTATTTTTAATATTTTAAAGTCCAGGACACCATGCTCCTTCATATAATTCAACAAAATGACCCTAAATCCAGCTATGGCCTGACATCTCCAAACTGAGAAACACCAAGCCTTCCTTTCGTGACTCGACTTCCTTCCACACAGCAGGATGCTATTATGCAGCTGTTGATATCCCTTTGCCCCACTCCCCCATGAAATCCCAAGCTCTCCTCTGCCTCAGTTTCCTCTTTAGGTTTTTGTCTCCTGCCTTAAGCCTCCACAAGTGCTCTGCTCCCATCCTGGTTAAGTTTGATGTCAACTTGACACAAACTAGCCTCACTGGGAAGAGGGAACCTCAGTTGAGACGTTGCCTCCATAGGGTTGGCTGGTAGGCATGTCTGTATGGCCTTTTCTTGATTGATGGCTGGTGTGGACAGTGGCAGCTCTGAGCAGACAGTTGTGGGTTGTGTATGGAAGCAAGCTGAGCAAGCCCCAGAACATCACTCCTCTATGGCTCCTGCCTCTAGTCCTGCTTGACTTCTTTGATGACTTCAGTGGTTGGAATGTGCAAGCCAAAGAAACTCTTCCCTCTCCAAGTCGCTTTGGTCAGTGTTGTCACAGAAACAGAAAAGCAAACGAACAGTTTCTTCACTTCAGACCTCCACAGTGTGCTTTGGCGCTCACTGGCCAGTCGGGGGGACACGGACCCATCAAGTCATGCTCCCTTTACACTTCTGGGTTGGATGCATGGTTTTGGGAATGTTCGTGCTTGGCTGACTAGTTTCAATGGTAACTACCATGTGTCCCCACCCCCCCCACCCCACCCCGCCATGATTGCCTCTGTGCATCCTTGTTACATTGTATGTGTGTTTTGCCAGCACGTGTGTCTGAACACCACTCGTGTGCCTGTGCCTGAGGAGGCCAGAAGAGGGATTTGGATTCTCTGGGTGATCTTCCATGTGGGTGTTGGGAATTGAAACCAGGTCCTCTGCAAGGGTAGCAACTGCTTTTAACCCCTGAGCCATCTCTCCAGCATCCACCTCATTATTACTATTATTACTATTATTATTATTTGTTTAAGGTACTTTCTCCAATTTGTTTAAATTTCAGAGAGAGAGAGAGAAAGAGAGAGAGAGAGAGAGAAAGAGAGAGAGAAAGAGAGAGAGAGAGAGGCAGGCAGTGAGAGACTGTCTCAAGAAAGCCTTCAATTTGGGGTTAAAAATTCTGAATTTGAGCCACTGTCCACAACACGAGAATATAGCAACGGCTCTGAGAAAGGAGACTCACTCACCAGGCCGCTGACCCCCGAAGCTCAGGAGACTCACTCACCAGGCCGCTGACCCCCGAAGCTCAGGAGACTCACTCACCAGGTCGCTGACCCCCGAAGCTCCTTTCTGTTCCAAGCGTCGCAACTCAGAGAGGTCTGCACGTCTGCTCTTGGACTCACGTTGCCTTTCTATGACTTTTTCTGTTGTTGTTTGTTTCTGTCTTACAGTTCTCTTAAGAGCTCAGTTGCTTAGAAGTTGCTCATGGTGTGGTATGTGTGTATCTGATGTTGACCGTCTGTGCTGGTCTGAATACGTATCCCTCCAGGCTCCCGCATTTGAACCTCTTTGTTTGCTGGTTGGTGATCAGTTTGGGAAGGCTTGGGAGTTGTGGCCTTGGTGGCAGAAGTATGTCACTGGGGCGAGCTCTAAGAACTCAACGGAGCAACCTGCTTCCAATCTCTCTCTGCTTTGTGCCCGAGGTTCAAGTCATGGGCCTGAACCCCCAGCACCAGGTTCGATGTCTGCCACGTGCTACCTCCACTCCAACGCCATTGCCATCCGGGCCTCTAGCCCTCTGGAGCCATAGCCCAATAAGTAAGTTGCCTTAGTTCTGGCGTTTTCTCATAGCAACCAGAAAGTAACTAATTCATTGTCTAATCTTAAGAAGATTCTGTTATGAGCTATATACACAACCCAACACATTGTGAATACTCTTTAAATCATAACCTCATCTTACCTTTCATTTTTGTTTTTTAAGGTATTGGAATAGGACCTGGGACCTTGCACATGTCAGGTTACATATATCCTAGTGCTTTTATTTATTTTTATTTCATGTGTATGAACGTCTTGACAGAGTCTAAGGTCCTTTTATTTATTTTTAATTCATGTGTATGAACGTCTTGACTGAGTCTAAGTGCATCCCAGGCGCGCAGGGCCTAAGCTGGGCAGAAGAGGGCGTTACATCCTCTAGAACTTGAGTTACTACTATCGAAGTTACAGATCAGAGTGTCTGTAATTAGATCTTCCCGTACAGTTATCTGTTAGCAGGATTTGCTCCTTGATTATGCTTAAAAAGTATTTCACCATAGCCGGGTGTGGTGGCGCATGCCTTTAAACCCAGCATTCGGGAGGCAGAGGCAGGCAGATTTCTGAGTTTGAGGCCAGCCTGGTCTACATTGAGGCCAGCCTGGTCTACAAAGTGAGTTCCAGGACAGCTATGGCTATAAAGAGAAATCCTGTCTCTAAAAACCAAAAACAAGACAAAACAAAAGGGACAATGGAACAGTTGGAGCTCCTCTAGGCCAAAAACATATTCATGGAGTGTCAATTAAGGGAGAAAGTGAAAAAGAGTTATATTAGTGAAAAAGGATTGTGATTCAAGCCCCTAAGTAGCTGCCCAGATTCATTGTCCTCCAGTTTTATTTGGAATGTGAAGTGGTTCCATTTGCCTGGGAGTGTAGCATGTTTGTTAATGAAACACGTTTGAGAGCACAGAGGATTCCCTCCCCCACACCCCATATAAAAGTTTACATAACATTTTCATACTATTCAAGGATATTCATATCTAGTATATCCACCAAAAATAATTATGTTGCTTGTGGTAAAAATTACATTCCACATCCTCTTTGTGGTTTTCTGACAGGGAAACACGTGTGTGTGCATATACACACATACACACACACACACACACACACACACTCACTCACATATATACATCTGTCAAACCAATAGCAAAAATTCCTTCCAGATATACCAAAAAGGACATAGAAAAAAAGTTCTGCTGAAATCCCCTTTATGCCTTAAAGAAATGTTTTGACATTTAAGGTTTCACAGCAGAGATGAGCACATGTGCTAATTCCACGGGGCCTGGGGTCGGCCAGAGTGATGGACACTTCATGTTCTCCACCTTGATTCTGTGCAGCTGCCGGATCTGCCAGGGAAGATGCAGAGGAAGCCGACATCTCCAGGGCCCTCTGAGGGCAGATTTCCCAAGTGACAGTGTTGGCTGCTCAGTACTGGGTCTGGCTGAAGGAGTGATTGGTTTAAGTATTTTAACATTAATATAATTTGTTCTCAAAGATGTTTTAAGTTTAAAATAATAAACAGAAGAAACATGTTGCACCGGCAAGTTTTGTGTGTCATCTTGACATAGCTGGAGTTATCACAGAGAAAGGAGCCTCCCTTGAGGAAATGCCTCCATGAGATCCAGCTGTAAGGCATTTTCTCAATTAGTGATCAAGGCGGGAGGGCCCCTTGTGGGTGGTGCCATCCGTGGGCTGGTAGTCTTGAGTTCTATAAGAAAGCAAGTTGAGCAAGTCAGAGGAAGCAAGCCAGTAAGTAACATCCTCTGTGGCCTCTGCATCAGCTCCTGCCTCCAAGTTCCTGCCCAGTTCCAGTCCTGACTTCCTTTGGTGATGAAAAACAATATGGAAGTGTAAGCTGAATAAACCTTTTCCTCCCCAACTGCTCCTTGGTCATGTGCAGGAATAGAAACCCAGACTGAGACACATGTTAGTTCTGTTGCCGCCCCTGCCCTCCTAATCCTGCACTATTGGCATGGACTCACGCAATCTTGTTGTGTTCTTGTCTTGCTGATGAGCTGATCTTGACGGCGTTGCTACCTGAAGTTATTAAAGGCTCCGCACAAGGATGTCAGGGCTCAGTTTTCACGTGGTGCCTTGTCAGGGCTCAGTTTTCACGTGGTGCCTTGTCAGGGCTCAGTTTTCACGTGGTGCCTTGTCAGGGCTCAGTTTTCACGTGGTGCCTTGTCAGGGCTCAGTTTTCACGTGGTGCCTTGTCAGGGCTCAGTTTTCACGTGGTGCCTTGTGGTGCTTTCTTTTGTTCCTATGAAGGAAGGACGGCCATGAACTTCTCCTTTATCTTCTAAGTGCTGGGATCACGGGTGTGAGCTACCATGTCCGTTTATGCGTGATGGAAATTGAAAATGCATTGCAGCCTCTCCAAAATATAAATTTAAACCCATGAAAATAAAAAAAGGGGCTGGTGAGATGGCTCAGCGGGTAAGAGCACCCGACTGCTCTTCCGAAGGTGATGAGCTCAAATCCCAGCAACCACATGGTGGCTTACAACCACCCGTAATGAGATCTGACGCCCTCCTCTGGTGCGTCTGAAGTCAGCTACAGCGTACTTATGAAGAATAATAATAAAAACGAATCCTTGGACTGGAGAGACCAACCTGAGCGAGCGGGGCTGTCTGGAGCGAGCCAGGACAGCTGGAGCGAGCCAGGACAGCTGGAGCGAGCGGAGCCGGAGCGAGCGGGGCCAAACTGGGACGGCTGGAGCAAGCGGGCCTGACCCAGAGCAAGCGGAGCCGATCGATCGGAGTGAGCGGGCCGACTGGAGCGAGCAGGGCCAGCCAGAGCGAGAGGGGCTGTACGGGGGTGGCCGGAGCGAGCAGAGCCACTAAGGACATAAATACACCCTCATCTCCCAGATTCATGCTGTCTGATTATCATGGAGCGAGTGGGGTCGAGTGAAGCGTGCAGGGTTGACCGGAACAAGGGAAAAAAAAAAGAAAAAAAAATCAAACTGCAACTCAAGCAAGTATCAACATCCAGGTTGACCCCAGAGGACCAGGGTTTACTGAAATGATTCCACTGAGCCAAAATGTGATGAGGAGTTTCTCTTTATTAGCTGTTATACTTGCATGTAAAGGGATTGAAAGGAGTTGTGCCTTGGAGGGAGAGCTGGCCAGAGAATTACAAGGATGAGCGTGAAGACAGTGGCCTCAATGGGCTAGCCTCTTCCACAGTAGGCTAGGGAAAGGAATTTGTTGTCACTTTGTCTATGGGAAAAAGATTTTGGGAAACGGTAGAGTAGAAATTTAGTGACATCAGGGGCTTCATTTCTAGTTTTCATTGCGGGTAATGTACAGATGATTCACAGAGATGAGGACACCTCTACACTGGCACTCTCCACCGCCTGAGGAATTGTGTCCCCTTTCCCCTGGGACTTCTAGGAACCTTGACTTAGGACAAATCAGCATCCAGGGCTTCGAGGCAGAGAAGAATTTTAGGACTAGCCAGTTTATGACAAAACAGGGTTAGAGGTTTTGTTAAATTCCTGCTTGGTCATAGAAGGGAAGGCGTGACATGGTCCTGTCCCTGGAGGAGAGCCAGCAGGGTGTGGGCTTCTACGAGTGTTGACAGTTGCTGGAGATGATATAAACTTCATGTTCCTCCTTTGGGAAATATTCTCCCTTCCAAGTTTATCAAGGAATGTCCTCTCTGCCATGGTTAAAGATTCCATGATAATCAGACAGCATGAATCTGGGAGATGAGGGTATATTTATGTCCTTAGCAAAAATGGTAGACCACTGAGACCTTCAGGGCAGTCCTTAAGGTTGTGGGAAAGAACTCTGAAAACATGAGTTCAAAAATATAAAATTTCTCAGCTATGCAAAATATAAGAATGCAATATGAAATATATATATATATATATATATATATATATATATATATATATATATATATATATATCTTTAGTGACTTAAAAGAATAGGCACTGCCAGGTGTGGTGGTGCATGCCTTTAATCCCAGCACTCGGGAGGCAGAGGCAGGTAGATTTCTGAGTTTGAGGCCAGCCTGGTCTACAAAGTGAGTTCCAGGACAGCCAGGGCCACACAGAGAAACCATATCTTGAAAAACCAAAAAAAAAAACCAAAAAAAAAAAAAAAAAAAAAAGAACAGGCACTATGAGTCAGCTTGTCAGAAAGATATAAAGGCAGACAGATACAAAGGCAGGCAGATTTCTGAGTTCAAGGGACAGAGAGACTTTAGGTCTAGGTGTGGTGAGAGAGGCAATTTCAGAGCAAGATCCCACCCAGCTAGCTTATTGTCTGTGCTTACAAAGGCTGGTAGATCTCTGTATTCATTTGCAGTGTTAAAAAAAATGCATGCTTTCTTGTCCTAGGAGTCAAGGGGCTAAGGTCAAAACGCGCTGATTGGTGGGATAATCAAAAGGGAACATGGGGTGGATGATTGAATTGATTTGTAAATAAAAGATTGGGCTTTGCTCTGTGAGAGCTGAGCTGTCTGGTGATCTTCAGAAAGCTGTCTTGATCAGAACACAGGCTGTCAGCTTTTACCCATGAGTAGTTCTTTTCACAGCTCCCAAACACCCATCTTTGAGGGCCCTGAACAAGCAGAAGCTGGTCCTTGGCAATGAAAGATATTCTAATATGGGTGTAAGAATGTGATTTAAGGAGAAAGAGGCACTCAGCAGCAAGTAAGGCATGCTCAAGTAGGGGTCTGTGCTTCTCATGGGTAAGTGAGAGACCAAGTCTGGGTAAGGCCATTCCTGTCTTCACAGAATGGAAGCAAAGGATCAACTTAACTGTAGCCAAGTTCAAGGTTTTGGTGGTTCTCAAGTTACATCTCAAAAGTTCCTAAGAAACCACCCCTCTTTTCCTCTCCTTTGATGAGAGACAAATGAGGTATCTCTGGAGATGCCTTGGGTGGAGTTATAGAAATAAGAAGGGTTTCTGGTGAGAGCCCCAGAAATGGCAGGTTTATAGTGGGAAGGGAGAGGCCTTAACAGTCATTAATTGTGTTGAAATCTTTGTTCTGATTATTACAATTCCTGGCAGGGACCTTTCTTTTCTTCTCCATTTTTCTAATCTGCCTTCTTATGGTTGTTGGTGTCTCAAACTCCTTAGACAACTCATTATACGTGACTCCTTCTAACCACTAGCATACACTCAAGACCTGCTTGAAACATCCATAGGAGAGGTTCCATAATGCAGAGCAGCCTGCCATTTGGCCTAAGACTCAAGCCTTCAGGCAGTTCAGGCAAGATGTCTGTCCACAAGAGGGTTACCAGCTGAACTGGACAAGTGCCCAGCAAGAGATAAGGAAACCTCACAATGGATGAGCTCTCTCTAAACGGACAACCCAGATGTGACCACGGAGAACGACGTGGAGGACAGACGCCCCTGAAGTTAAAGGCAGCTGATGGATTCCCAGCAGAACACGGAGTGCTGGGTAACCAAGTAACTGGACCTGGAGTGGAGGCTGCCTTCTTTTCTATCTACTTCAGGTATCCAGTGGCTCAGTCTGGGAAGCAGTTTGCCCATGCATGCAGCTCTGTCTTGAAATTGCTCCATTGTCCACCCTTCTGGCTCTTTCAAATGATGGGTACATTTGTAGTATGAATGTGTACGAAGTGAACATTCTATCACCTATTAGACCAGTCTATACAGGCCTCAAAGAAATAATGCATGCACTCTGTTCTTTTTCTCTAAAGATGTTTTATTGACTAGAATTTCAAAAAAGGAAGTTAGAAAGAGGGATAATAGTTACAGCACTAAATCAGAACACAGAAAGTGGAGCTTAGCTGTGAGGATCTGATGCATGGAGAAGGAGGGGATTTTACTCTGTTACTTGTCCTGTTAACAGAGCCAGCCTCCACAGCCGCTTCACACACCTTTGGATGCACCATGCTTCTCGAGGCCACAACATTTCCAGGAGTGTTTGCCTGCACAAGTGACTGACAGGCCCATGCACACGTCTCCCCGATTCAACAATCCTTGACATTTAGACTGGAAATAAGGACAGCTTGACTAAAGACAATGACATCACCATCTCCTTTGAAAGATCGACAGCTGCATGAAAAGCAGTGGTGTTCCTCAAGTTTGATTGAAGATGCCGCAGGTTTTTTTTTTTTTTTTTTTTTTTTTGGGTCCGGGAAGTTAGACATTTAAACACACCAACTCACAATTTCCTCTGTAGATAAGAATTATGTGCTTTGATCCCCAACCAAGAATCTCATCTTCAGGGTGGGGCGTGCCCATTTTCATTGTTGCATTAAGTAATTTTCGAGTTGTTACGAAAGCTTAAAAAACAAGAGTTTTGGTGAGATGGTTCAATGTGTAAGCACATTTGCTGTTTGTAGAGGACCCGTTTTCTGTCCCCAGAGCCCACATTGGGTAGCTCACAACCACAGCTCTAGGGAGTTTGATGACCTCCTCTGGCCTTCACACAGAGCCATGAAGCCCACAGCCCAGAACCCTGGGTTATTTGTTAACAGCTCAGCATTGCCCTGTCTCCTCTTTTCCACCCCTTGTAAGGAGGGAATAAAGTCCTTGGAAAGACCACGTCTCTCTGAGTCTGATCCTGACAGATTATCTCCACTCATTTACAGGAGCCTCAGAATGTCCACAGAGATAGCCAGCGGTGGCCGAGATGACTCAGGGTGGCCTCTCTTGCCACGTGGTACTTCTGCTGGTCAGCAGTCCCTGGTGGACGCTGACCTACAGTGGTAGTGCTCCTTTCTGCCTGAAGACTACATTTCTGCTCTTTGTTCTTTTGACCCCTATGGATATTGTAAGGGATGGGTGAACTCTGATCCATCCTTCTGTTTGAAACAATATGAATGGATTCATTATACTTAATTAAATCCCGGTAATGGCAGTGGACAGACCAGCTTTATCCTGCATTCTCCCTGTCTCATGTGGTCACTGATTCTTCTTATGTTCAATGGAGCTGCTGAGCTTTTGTGAATTATTTTTAATTTTAAATATTCATTTTAATCCTTTTAAAATTATGTTTGGGTGTGTGTTTCTGTATATGTGTATGTTTCTGTATGTGTATGGGTGTGGGTCATGTGTGCATGGGTGTCGATGGATACCAGACACCAGCTGCATCAGATCTCCTAGAACTGGAGTTACAGGTGGTTGTGAGTTATTGTATATGGATGCTAGAAACTGAACTTGAGTCCTTCTGAGGTGGCCCTCAACCTCTGACCCATCTCTCCAACCCCTGATTTTTTTTTTTAAATATGTGTATACATATCTGTATGTGTCTGTGTAGCATGTTTATGTGAGTGCAGCATATTCTGAGGCCAGAAGAGGGCGCCAGATTACCCAGCTCTAGAGTTAGAGGTAGCTGTGGGTGCTGAGACAGGAACTCAGGCCTCTAGAACCACCTTCCCCACTCATAACCACTGAGCCACGCCTCCAGAGCCCCGTCTTCATGAGCCAATCTATCTGTAGTTCATTTACAAGCAACAGCGGCTGAGTAGAGGGCGGAGCCTCCCAGCCATCAATTTCAGTTTATGTCTGTGGACACGCCGCGCACCTTCCATGCTGACATTTCACAGCAGATCCCAGAACGCTGATTTATATGCCAATTGTAGTATCTGCCTTAGCAGAGAAATAAGGAATTATCTGCAGGGCTATCACTTACATTTAAAGTTTGAGGAAGGCACATTGTCACGTTGAATTGTTCAATTTCAGTTTTTATAAGCAACTAATTTAATAAATAGCTCCTGACCTAGTTTCTGTCAGTCACTTAAGAGGGCTGCAAAGTGATTTACATGAATTTTTTCCAGGAAGTGGGTGCTGAGCTAGGTTTAGGGATTTATGCGGTTTACTGGGGGATAAGATGCCTGTGGAAAAGGGAGGGATTGAAACAGGATATTTGGTGTTTCCCACAGAAGGATACCTTGGAGCCAAGATAATCCTCTCCCACACCCTAAGACAAGCCTTGTACTGGACAGAAATGGCAGAGTCCTAGCAACCCAATCTTTTTCTAGGGTTGTTCCACAAGAGGGTGGTCTGTTCTTAAAAGGTGATTCTGAAGGTGCTGGGGCTGGAGGTGGCTGTCATGTATATATGCTCTTTGTAGTTGTTAACATAAAAAACACAGCTTGCACCTCAAAGGGAATAAGAGATTGTTTGGAGTCATATGAGTGACCAGAACACAGATTCAGAGAACCCCAAAGACCCCGTTCTGTTCAATTAGTAACAGTTTCATTAAATTATGTGCATTAGCAAAGAGATACTCAAGTCAACACACTTTCCATTTTTAAAAGATTTCTTATTTTATGTTTTAAGTGTATGCACATGTGTGTGTGTGCATGTGTATGAGTGTGTGTGTGTGTGTATGTGTATGTGTATGAGTGTGTGTGTGTGTGTGTGTATGCATGTGTTTGAGTGTGTGTGTGTGTATGCATGTGTGTGTGTCTGGAAAGAGAACAACACTGAGAACAATGCTTTGCAGAGCAGTGCTTGCTCTTAACCACAGAGCCATCTCTCTAGCTTCTAAAGAAACTTTTAAAATGCATTGGCAGAAACCTTAGGAGAGCGGGATATAGCAAAGCGGGCTAGTCTCTGCTGCAGGCTTCAAGGGTTACTTGAGGAGATTCTACCAGCCTTTGGGTTTGTAGAAGCTAGAAGTCTGTACACTAGAAGAAATTACTTATCAGCCACACAAATAAATGGGCAGTAAGCACAAGATAATCTTGGCTCACAGCGTGCAACATTCCAGCGCCTCACAACTGGTTAATCGGCCTTGTCAAATGTCTAACGGAGGTGGGGACTTTTTCTGGAAACTTTACTCCTAGTTCAAATGCAAATTCTTGCACAAGATCCAAGCAACATACCCTGTCTTTGCAGTTGTGACTTTCTCTGGCTGCCTTGACAGCATTTGTCCCATCTTGAAAAAAAACCAGAAGGGCCCACACCAAGCTTGTGGAGAACGTCAGTCTCCAACGCCTCTCAATCTCTTTCCTTTTTATAAATTACCCAGCTGCTGGGATTTTGTTGCAATAATGGAAACAGCTAAACACACGTGTTTAGAATGTGTGGCTACATTTTAATCACATGCCCTGCCATCCAAACATGGTGCATATTTTGTCCAACAACTACTCAAATTTAATACAGTGGAGGCAAATCTCTAATTTTCTAGAACAATACTTTTATTTTATCTTTTCTTCACACAAGAAAGTACAGAATCACCAGGCAGTGGTGGTGCATGCCTTTAATCCTAGCACTTGGGAGGCAGAATCAGGCAGATTTCTGAGTTTGAGGCCAGCCCAGTCTACAGAGTGAGTTCCAGGATGGCTAGGGCTATACAGAGAAACTCTATTCTTCTGTCTCCACATTCCAAGTGCTGGGATCGCAGATGTGCCGTCATGTCTAGCCTTAACTCATTATTTGCCATTTATATATGCAGTAGTGTCTGTGGTGGCTGATTATGGGATTGACGCCCCCAGGTGGGGCAGTCTCTGGATGGTCCATCCTTTTGTCTTAGCTCCAAACTTTGTCTCTGCAACTCCTTCCATAGATATTGTATTCCCTATTCTAGGGAGGAATGAAGTATCCACGAGTTGGTCTTCCTTCTTGATTTTCTTGTGTTTTGGAAGTTGTATCTTGGGTATTCTAGGTTTCTGGGCTAATATCCACTTATCAGTGAGTGCATATTAAGTGACTTCATTTGTGGTAGGGTTACCTCACTCAGGATGATATACTCCAGATACATCCATTTGCCCAAGAATTTCATAAATTCATTGTTTTTAATAGCTGAGTAGTATTCCATTGTGTAAATGTACCACATTTTCTGTATCCATTCCTCATTTGAGGGACATCTAGGATCTTTCCAGCTTCTGGCTATTATAAATAGGGCTGCTATGAACATATTGGTGCATGTGTCCTTATTACCAGTTGGAACATCTTCTGGGTATATGCCCAGGAGAGGTATTGCTGGATCTTTCGGTAGTACTATGTCTAGTTTTCTGAGGAATCACCCAGACTGATTTCCAGAATGGTTGTACCAGCTTGCAATCCCATCAGCAATGGAGGAGTGTTCCTCTTTCTCCACATCCTCGCCAGCATCTGCTGTCACCTGAATTTTTGATCCTAGCCATTCTGATTGGTGTGAGGTGGAATCTCAGGGTTGTTTTGATTTGCATTTCCCTGATGATTAAGGATGTTGAACATTTTTTCAAGTGCTTCTCAGCTCTTCGGTATTCCTCAGTTGAAACTTTTTTGTTTAGCTCTGTACCCCCCTTTTTAATGAGGTCATTTGAATTTCTGGAGTCAGCTTCTTGAGCTCTTTGTATATATTGGATATTAGTCCCCTATTAGATTTAGGATTGGTAAAAATTCTTTCCCAATCTGTTGGTGGCCTTTTTGTCTTATGGACAGTATCTTTTGCCCTACAGAAGCTTTGCAATTTTATGAGGTCCCATTTATCGATTAACCCTTAGCCAGATTAACTAGAGGGCACAGGGACAGTATCCTAATTAATAAAATCAGAAATGAAAAAGGAGACATAACAACAGATCCTGAGGAATCCTGATCTTATAGCACAGGCCATTGCTGTTCTGTTTAGGAATTTTTCCCCTGTGCCCATGTCTTCGAGGGTTTTCCCCACTTTCTCCTCTATAAATTTCAATGTCTCTGGTTTTATGTGGAGTTCTTTGATCCACTTAGACTTGAGCTTTGTACAAGGAGATAAGAATGGACCAATTCGTATTCTTCCACATGATAACTGCCAGTTGTGCCAGCACCATTTGTTGAAAATGCTGTCTTTTTTCCACTGGATGGTGTTAGCTCCCTTGTTAAACATCAGGTGACCATAGGTGTGTGGGTTCATTTCTGGGTCTTCAATTCTATTCTATTGATCTACCTGTCTGTCGCTATACCAGTACCATGCAGTTTTTATCACGATTGCTCTGTAGTAAAGCTTGAGGTCAGGCATGGTGATTCCACCAGAGGTTCTTTTATTGTTGAAGATAGTTTTTGCTATCCTAAGTTTTTTGTTATTCCAGATGAATTTGCAAATTGCCCTTTCTAACTCAGTGAAGAATTGAGTTGGAATTTTGATGGGGATTGCATTGAATCTGTAGATTGCTTTCAGCAGGACAGCCATTTTTACCATATTAAACCTGCCAATCCATGAGCATGGGAGATCTTTCTATCTTCTGAGATCTTCTTCAATTTCTTTCTTCAGAGACTTGAAGTTCTTGTCATATAGATCATTCACTTCCTTAGTTAAAGTCACACCAAGGTATTTTATAGTATTTGTGACTATTGTGAAGGGTGTTGTTTCCCTAATTTCTTTCTCAGCCTGTTCATCCTTTGTGTAGAGAAAGGACATTGATTTGTTTGAGTTAATTTTATATCCAGCTATTGCACTGAAGTTGTTTATTAGGTTTAGGAGTTCTCTGGTGGAATTTTTGGGGTCACATATATCTACTATCATATCATCTGCAAATAGTGATATTTTGACTTCTTCCTTTCCAATTTGTATCCCCTTGATCTCCTTTTGTTGTCAAATTGCTCTGGACAGGATTTCAAGTACTATATTGAATAGGTAGGGAGAAAGTGGGCAGCCTTCTCTAGTCCCTGATTTTAGTGGGATAGCTTCAAGCTTCTCTCCATTTACTTTGATGTTGGTTACTGGTTTGCTGTATATTGCTTTTATTATGTTTAGGTATGGGCCTTGAATTCCTGATCTTTCCATGACTTTTATCATGAAGGGGTGTTGGATTTTGTCAAATGCTTTCTCAGCATCTAATAAGATGATCATGTGATTTTTGTCTTTGAGTTTGTTTATATAGTGAATTATGTTGATGGGTTTCTGTATATTAAACCATCCCTGCATCCCTAGGATAAAGCCTACTTGGTCATGATGGATGATCGTTTTGATGTGTTCTTGGATTCAGTTTGCGAGGATTTTTATTGAGTATTTTTGCATCGATATTCATAAGAGAAATTGGTCTGAAGTTTTCTTTCTTTGTTGGATCTTTGTGTGGTTTAGGTATCAGAGTAATTGTGGCTTCATAGAATGAATTGGGCAGAGTACCTTCTGTTTCTATTTTGTGGAATAGTTTGAGGAGAGTTGGAATTAGGTCTTCTTTGAAGGTCTGATAGAACTCTGCACTAAACCTATCTGGTTCTTGGCTTTGTTGTTGTTGTTGTTGTTGTTGTTTGGGAGACTATTGATGACTGCTTCTATTTCTTTAGGGGGAATGGGACTGTTTAGATCGTTAATCTGATATTGGTTTAACTTTGGTACCTGGTATCTGTCTAGGATATTGTCCATTTCATCCAGGTTTTCTAGTTTTGTTGAGTATAACTTTTTGTAGTAGGATCTGATGATGTTTTGGATTTCCTCAGGATCTGTTGTTATGTCTCCTTTTTCATTTCTGATTTTGTTAATTAGGATACTGTCCCTGTGCCCTCTAGTTAATTTGGCTAAGGGTTAATCTATCTTGTTGATTTTCTCAAAGAACCAGCTCCTGGTTTGGTTGATTCTTTGAATAGTTCTTTTTGTTTCCACATGGTTGATTTCAGCCCTATGTTTGATTATTTCCTGCCATTTACTCCTCTTGGGTGAATTTGCTTCCTTTTGTTCTAGAGCTTCTAGGTGTGCTGTCAGGCTGCTAGTGTATGCTCTCTCTAGTTTCTTTTTGGAGGCCCTCAGGGCTATGAGTTTTCCTCTTAGGACTGCTTTCATTGTGTCCCATAAGGTTGGGTATGTTGAGGTTTCATTTTCATTAAACGCTAGAAAGTCTTTAATTTCTTTTTTTATTTCTTCCTTGATCAAGGTATCATTGAGTAGAGTGTTGTTCAGTTTCCATGTGAATGTTGGCTTTCTATTATTTATCCTGTTATTGAAGATCAGCCTTAGTCCGTGGTGATCTGATAGGATGCATGGGATAATTTCAATATTTTTGTATCTGTGGAGGCCTGTTTTGTGACCAATTATATGGTCAATTTTGGAGGAGGTACCATGAGGTGCTGAGAAGAAGATATATCCTTTTGTTTTAGGATAAAATATTTTGTAGATATCTGTTAAATCCATTTGTTTCATAACTTCTGTTAGTGTCCATGTGTCTCTGTTTAGTTTCTGTTTCCAGGATCTGTCTAATGGTAAGAGTGGGGTGTTGAAGTCTTCCACTATTATTGTGTGAGGTGCAATGTGTTCTTTGAGCTTTACTAAAGTTTCTTTAATGAACATGGCTGCCCCTGCATTTGGAGTGCAGATATCTAGAATTGAGAGTTCATCTTGGTAGATTTTACCTTTGATGAGTATGAAGTGCCCCTCCTTGATAACTTTGGGTTGGAAGTCAATTTTATTCGATATTAGAATGGGTACTCCAGCTTGTTTCTTTGGACCATTTGCTTGGAAAATTGTTTTCCAGCCTTTTACTCTGAGGTAGTGTCTGTCCTTATCCCTGGGGTGGGTTTTCTGTAAGTAGCAAAATGTTGGGTCCTGTTTCTGTAGCCAGTCTGCTAGTCTATGTCTTTATTGGGGAGTTGAGTCCATTGATGTTAAGAGAAATCAAAGAAAAGTAAGTGTTGCTTCCTGTCATATTTGTTGTTAAAGTTGGGATTCTGTTCTTGTGGCTGTCTTCTTTTAGTTTTGTTAAAGGATTACTTTCTTGCTTTTTCTAGGTCATAGTTTCCATTCTTGTGTTGGTGTTTTCCCTTTACTATCCTTTGAAGGGTTGGATTCATGGAAAGATATTGTGTGAATTTGGTTTTGTCATGGAATACTTTGGTTTCTCCATCTATGATAACTGAGAGTTTTGCTGGGTATAGTAGCCTTGGCTGGCATTTCTGTTCTCTTAGTGTCTGTATAACATCTGTCCAGGATCTTCTGGCTTTCATAGTCTCTGGTGAGAAGTCTGGAGTAATTCTAATAGGCCTGCATTTATATGTTACTTGACCTTTTTCCCTTACTGCTTTTAATATTCTGTCTTTATTTAGTGCATTTGTTGTTCTGATTATTATGTGTCAGGAGGAATTTCTTTTCTGGTCCAGTCTGTTTGGAGTTCTGTAGGCTTCTTGTATGTTCATGGACATCTCTTTCTTTAGGTATGAGAAGTTTTCTTCTATAATTTTGTTGAAGTTATTTGCAGGCCCTTTAAGTTCAAAATCTTCATTCTCTTCTACTCCTATTATCAGTAGGTTTTGTCTTCTCATTGTATCCTGGATTTCCTGGATGTTTTGAGTTAGGATCTTTTTGCATTTTGCATTTTCTTTGATTGTCGTGTCCATGTTCCCTATGGAATCTTCTGCACCTGAGATTCTCTCTTCTACCTCTTGTATTCTGTTGCTGATGCTCACATCTATGGTTCCTGATTTTTTTCCCTAGGTTTCTATCTCCAGAATTGTCTCTCTTTGGGTTTTTTTTTCATTGTTTCTACTTCCATTTTTAGATCTTGGGTGGTTTTGTTCAATTCCATGACCTCTTTGCTTGTGTTTTCCTGTAATTCTTAAAGGGATTTTTGTGTTTCTTCTGTTTTGCAATGTTGCCTGTAGTTCTTTAAGGACTTCTACCTGTTTAGCAGTGCTCTCCTGTGATTTCTTGAGGGATTTTTGTGTTTCCTCTTTAAGGGCTTCTCCTTGTTTAGCAGTATTCTCCTCTAATTCCTTGAGGGATTTTTGTACTTCCTCTTTAAAGGCTTCTACCTGTTTAGCAATGTTTGCCTATATATTTTTAAATGAGTTATTAATACCCTTCTTAAAATCTTCTACCATCATTACGAGATATGATTTTTAAATCCACATCTTGCTTTTTGGGTGTGTTGGTACATCCTGGACTCATTGTGGTGGGCGTACTGTGTTCTGATGATGCCCAGTGTTCTTGGTTTCTGTTAGTAAGATTCTTAAGTTTGCCTTTCGCCATCTGGAAATCTCTGATGTTAATGTTCAAGCTGTCTCTGGTTGGAGCTTGATCCTCCTGTGATTCTGTTAGCCTCTGTCAGCACTCCAACTCTCACCTGTGTTCCAGTGGCCAGAGCATTCTCTGCAGGCAAGCTCTTCTCTTGCAGGGCAGGTGTCCAGCAGTCTGGAGCTCTGATCCACCTCCTGAGTTCTGGGGTCAGAACCCTCCCTGAAGGCCAACTCTCCTCTGGGTCTGGGTCTCAGCTCCTCCTCCTGGCTGAGGATGAAGGCTCGACGGGACCCTGACCAAGAAGCTCTGTTGCTTCTATTGCCCACGTGCTCTCAGGTGATCATGAGGTCCTGGGTGTGCTAGGGGTCCTGCAGCAAGGAGTGTCCTCTGGTGCCCTAGATGCCCTCGGCCGGGTTCACGTAGAAGATGGCAGGGCTGGCCAGACCTGAATGGATCCCAGCCTCTGGTTGGGCAGGGTTCCTTTGTCTGTGTTCCTGCCAGCACAAGACCCTCTGAGATTCTTGAAGCTGATGTTCTGTTCTACTCACCTGTGATCCCGAGGTGATCCTGAGGTCCTGCTGGGTGGAGAGCACTCTGGAGCTCTTAGCAGCCTCCACTGGGCTCAGAAGGAAGATCCTTTAATAATACTCTTCTATGATTTCATGGCAAATCATGACAACATGCCATCTCAGGGGCTGGTGAGATGGCTCAGTGGGTAAAGCTTGATCACCTACATTTGATTTCTGGGCTCCACATGGTGGAAGGAGAGAATCTACTTCTATAAGCTGTCCTCTGACTTCCACATGTCATAGGTGTGTGTCCTTCCCAAAAAGCAAGTGTAAAGAAAAGAGAATATGCCATTTTACTTTTAAATGATTTAACTAGAGGTGAATTTCCACGTACTTATTTAAATTATTGTTCATTTACTTTTGCTGCCTCTAACAGTGTAAGGAGCTAAAGATGTGAAGCCTAGTGACCCCAGCTTAGCCACACATAGCTGGCAGTGAGGAAGCAGTTTGCATTTGTTTAAGAGCTGTGGTTAAAGCTGATGACCCAGCAGGATGGAAACACAGCTTTGATCTCTCTTCTGGCTTGGCGACTGCCCAGATTTTGATCAATAATTCATTCAAAGAGAATCTAAGTTGCGAGAAAATCACTTAAGTTTATTGGACCGATTTCTCCGTCACTGGATACTTAAGTTGCGTCTTAGTGTTGACATTAGCAGCTGTGCTGGGTAAACACTCAGACTCAGTATCTTAATCTAGCAAGATTGTATCTTTTGCTCACAAGAAGTGAAATGAGTTCAGGCACCGCACTACAGATGCTCCGCCTTGCTGTAGATGTTCCCCCTGGCTGGTCAAGGGAGGCAGGCTCCTTTGCACTAGTTTTGAGCATATGCACAGTAGCCTCTAGATTTCTCTCTCTGACACTCTTCACTTCACTATCACTAGTGCAAGAATGCACAGAGGTTGGTTTAGGGGTGGGGGTAGATTTGAACTTGAACCCACTCATGTCACTTCTGCTTATATTCAGTGACCCAAAATGCTGTCCTGCAATAAAATCTGATACCACAAAGGTCAGGAAATGTCAGGGGAAATGTTTTTCTGAATGCTAGTAGTTTATATCATAGATTAGTTCCAGTTATTGCTATGATAAAGAACTCTGAGATGAAGACTACTTTATTTGTATTTTTGATCACATTATTTTCCTTAGAACCTACTACTTATAGTGAATTTGGAGTTAAAAACTGAATTTTATGCTGGAGAGCCGAATTAAGTCCTTCTGTCACTGCTAATATAACTTTAATCACCTTCTCCATAGCCTTTTAAATTAAAAAAATATTTCATACATACGAGTATTTTATCTGTATGCAGATCTGTGTGCCTCACGTGTGCCTGTGGAGGCCAGAAAAGGCTGTCATATCCTCTGGCCTTGCACTTACAGGTGGTTGTGAGCTGCATGATATGTGTGCTGGGTATAGAACTTGAGTCCTCTGAAGAAGAGCAATTTCTCTTAACTATTGGGCCATCTCTCTAATCCATTTCTCCCTGTCCTTGTCAGCAAGACTCCTGGTTAGATAAGTGTAGACATTCGTTTCTCCAACCATAACATCATTATCTATTCCACACAGTTGGCATTAGTCAGACTCCGTGGTTGTGAACATGATCCATAAGTGACAATGTGATATATGTCTGTGTGCATGTATGTATGTATGTATGTATGTATGTGGGTGTGTATGTATTTGTGTATGTGGGTGTACATGTATGTGTGTATATATGTGGGTGTGCATGTGTGCATGTATGTGGGTGTGCATGTATGTATGTTCGTGGGTATGCATGTGCCACAGTGCACATGTAGGTGTCAGTACACAACTTGTGGAGACAGTTCTCTTCTCTCACCTTTATGGCATGCTCTAGTTAGTGGAACTGTCAGATTAATGCACCTATGGGCACCTGAGAAGATATGCCTAGGTCACTTTGGCCTGTGCAGATGTCTGTGAGGGAATTATCTTGATTGTTAACTGATGTAAAGGGTCTAGTCCACTGTGGGCAGTGCCATTCCCTAGGCAGGTGGTCCTGGGCTGTATAAGATGCAGGCTAAACATGAACCTGGGAGTGAGCCAGCAAGCAGCGTTCCTCCATAGTTTCTACTTCAAGTTCCAGCCCTGACCTCACTCATGATAGACTGTGGCTTGTGGGTAAATAAGGCCGTTTTTGTTTGTAGTGTTGTCACAATAGACAGGAAACTACAGCACACAGATTCTAGGGATGGGGCCCAGGTTGTCAAGCTTGCATGCCATTGAGCCATCTGGCCAGCCCTAGTTGTTATTTTGAGAAGGAAGTTTGGAAAAACCTTGAGTACCTGATATTCACTTTTAAGTATTTTAAAAACTTTATTTTATGTACTCACTCCCATGCATGCTCAGAGATAGACGTTAAATCCGGTTCTGAATGAGAGTGGAGAAGGAATCTGTTCTCCAGGGATTCTCTGGGATGTTTTTCCCCAGTAATGAGTCCTAGCTATAAATCTACCAGTGAGAGACGTCCAATGTTGTCAACCTAGAGCTGCCAATCAGAAGACAGAGTAGGGGTGGCACAAGGCAAATCTTGTCCTTATCCTTGTTCTTTCCGAGTATGCTCAGTTAGGGCCAGTAGCAGTGGAGAACTAGCAGCTCACCAGTATTCTGTTAACAATGTTACCCTCGTCAAGATTGTCTGTGGTTAATACATAAATAATTACTGAGGGAAAGACATACTCATTAAGTAGGCATGGGCTTTCATCAGTGGGAGGGCCCACCTTCCACTGATTAGTTAGTTATGCATTGAAAAGGGGGTAACTCTGTAAAGCAGAAATTACATTAAATTGCAAATACATGTCCGTGTATGTATACATGTGTGCACGTATGCATGTGAGAGAGAACATGTGTGTGTGTGTGTATGTGTGTGTGTGTGTGTGTGTGTGTGTGTGTGTGTGTGTGTGTGTGTATGTGTGAATGAGATGAAAGGCAGAGGTTGGATAACCAAAGTTACAAGGTAATAAGATCTGACCAGTCCCTCTTGGACCGGTCCATTGAACTGGGTGTTTGTTGTTGTTGTTTTTGCTTTTGCTTTTGTTTTTGACACAGGATAATTAAAGAAGTGTACCATCACACCTGACTGAAGTGGGTGGGTCTTAAGAGTCCATTTAAAGATAAGTGTTCAATATGCAATAGCCAGGCAGGCACAGGTACAGGTGTGCAAGCACTAAAATGAGCAAGATGACCAAGGTTTGTGATTGCACCGACAGAGCCATCTTCTTTCTCAGCCCCCAGCATGAATGTAGCCACCTTCTTCCCCAACCGCCAACATGAAAGTCAACATGTGGTGCCCGTGTATGGGCTCAGACTTTGGATATTTAGTTCAAGATTCGAATTACTGCGTTTACTCTCACCTCCTGCTCCAGGCAGAACAATGCTCCTTTTTACCCCATTTGTGTCCTAACCTCTGAGACCTGTGCCTGTTACTGGGTTATTTCTCAGAGAAAAGGAAAACTACACATATAAACAGGACCTTGATGTGGATATATATATATATATATATATATATATATATATATATATATATCACCAGTACTAGGGATCCAACACCTTCTTTTGGTGTCCACGGGCACTGCACACATATGCTGTTATGCTGTGTGTGCATATACACGCGGGCTACTAAGCACACATTACAAAGAAGGCTCTGCTCTAGGATGGTCTTCCCTGGTGTTCACCATGTAGTTGTTTTATTCTTGAACATTAGATGGTGCTAAGCATCCATGTTTCTGCGGTTGTCAGCCAGCCCATCCAATTTATAATAATTAGGATGGCATGATAGTCATTGAAATAGTTGAGCAAGTTGTTTGGGGAAGTGTAAATCCCATGGTTAGAGAGTCAGAAAACCTGCCTGAGAGTAGCAATGATTGACAGCCCATTTGAGGCCCGAACAGTCTCGACCGTTGCAAGACTCAGAGATTAAACTCACTTTCTGTCTGCTGAGTAGAGCTGTCTATATCCCTTCAAGGTGTGGAAATGTGAAGAATAACATCCCTCCAGAATCCCTGAGCAACCTGGAGCCACAGAGCTCAAGAAAGTGCCTGTGAGATAAGAGCTACAGGGAAAGTCAGAAAAGTCAGCTAGCTGTATGGGCATTTGTTTTCTTAAACATGGTGCGTTCAGTGTTTAAGAAAAGGTAGCCAAATCGACCTCTCTGTCTTCTCCTGAAAATGATTTACTCTAGTCAGTGAAGTGCTGAACAGCAACAAAGGAAGGGGCATCATCTGTCCACCTGGTGGACAGGGCGCTGTCTCCTTCTCTCTGTTCTGAGACAGGGTCTCACTGTGTAGCCAGGGCTGGTCTGTAACCAGGCTATCCTTGAACTCTCAGAGAGCCACCTGCCTTGGCCTTCAGGGTGCTGGGATTAAAGGATTACCATGGACACCTTGATGATGTTTTAGTAGTTTGTGTCTAGGGTTTTTGGGTTTGCTGCTTGTGTATTGCATATTTCTAAGCATATGTGTCTGCTCAATCAAATTTAGTGATCTGTTGATCACTAACATAAATACTGCATGTTATCACTCTGGAACCCGGTATGACAGAGAGAAAGGAGGGAGATGTGAGCATCGAAGTCATGCCTGCTTCTGCTCACTTCCTTTTCATAAAGAACATCTCATGTATTCAATTTCTTTTGAAAACGATTGTGTGTGTGCATGAGTAAGTGAGTGTGTGTGTGTGCATGCAAGCATGCCGTGTGCATGGTAGTGCAGTACCTGTGGGGGCCAGAAGAGGGCGTTAGATCCCATGGAGCTGGAGTCACAGGCAGGTGTGAGCTACCACGTAGGTGCTGGATAACAGCGCATGCTTTCAACCACAGAGCCGTCTCTCTAGCCTCAGTGTTCTGTGTCCTGGAGGATGAACACGCTCCAGCTGAGCGCAAAAGCACAAAACACAAGCCTGCTCAGAGCAAACGCAGACTCTAAGGGCTGAATGTCGAGCCCTCAGCTCTGAGACCATAGACCAGAACCATTCCTATCTTCATATGGGATTTCCTTCTAGGTAAAGATCTTGTCTCCTGTAAGCACAACCCAAGGCTTTATTTGAAAGTTGTCATTGTCACTAAAGGACCAAGCCTAGGGAGACCTTCTCCTGTATGGGGAAGAAGAGACCAAGTCATTTGATCCTAAGCATATTTTTTTCTTCTTCCTAACCTTTTTCTTTTGAGGCAGGGTCTCACTCTGTAGCCCAGGCTAGCCTAGAGCCATATAGAAATCTTCCCTTTCAGCCTTTCCTGTGCTGGGTTTACAGGTATGAGCCAGAATGCAAAGGCTAGCACAGTGAATTGTTCTCTATTTTCTTGAACTAGTTTAACTAAACAGGAAAAGTCATGTGGCAGAAAGAAAGTCAAGTTAGGAAGGGACACTCCCGTGGACAAGGATATCCTTTGCAAAGACAAGCTTCTCTCTCATGTCTACACAAGGAAGAAAGCCTGCAGCTGTGGCCTGCAGGTAAGGAGGCGAGGACTGGAAATAGTCTTTAAACTTTGCCACTGTTGCAGCAAGTGAGAGAACTTTGTTAAAAGTCCAAGATCACCATCCACATCTCCTAAACTAGATATCAGTAATGCATAGAAAGTACACGCACGCACGCACGCGCGCGCGCACACACACACACATGGACATCTGTGAAGGGAGCGAGAGACAGGAAGATGGACATGCACTTGTAGAGGCTATAGGTGGATGTTGGGCGTCTTCCTCTATTGCTCCCCACCTCATTTGTTGAGACAGGGTATTTTTTTGAACCTGGAGCACAATAGTACGGCAACTGATACATTGTGAGGCAGGAGAAGAAGTGAAGTGGGGCTGGAGAGCGTTGGGGTGCAGAGATACAAAGGGGTAAGGCCCTGGCTATGAAAGGCAGGAAGAAAACCAGCTGCGTTTGAAACCCATGCCCACAACCACAAGAGGGACCCACGCACTCACTCACTGGTACCACTTTCTACAGAACAGCTTTAGAAAACTCTAAAGATGCTGATTAGTGAGGATATAAATAAAATAGAGATACAGGTGTTGGCCATTATTGTAGAGAAAGAAACTGGGTGCTTCCCCCCAGGCCACAGGGGAGGGAAGGAAAGATGTAAGGGTTTGCCCACCAGCCCTTTGCGCCTGCCCTTCCAGCTGATTGGGATGCTGTTTTATTCTTAGAGATTTTGCGTGTCTCTGTTCGGCCAGAAGGTGCTGCTAAAGTACAGTGAGCCACAGAGGACAAACTAATGCAGAAGTAACGGGCGCCAAGAGGGATAAAGACGTCAACTGTGCCCATATGAGAATCCAGGCACAAAGATATCCATTATGAGTGGAGAAGAGGGCTTCACTGTAGCGCGTACCCTCTATAAATAGTCTAGCCAAATGTAAACATGGAGTACTGCCTTGTGATGTTTGCGGCTGCGTAAACAGCAGCCTGGCTTTTCTTCTCATTAACGCCAATTTCTCGAAACAGGGGCTTCTGTACCGTGAATCTGGGGCAACGTAGTATGATCCGTAGCTTTTTTTTTTTTCCCTAACAGGGTGTAGCGTACATGGAATAAAAACGAGAACTTAAAATCAGCAGACTTTTATTTTTATTTTTAACAAACACAGCTTTGCTTTACTGTATAAAATCCCATATGTTACAGGAAGAGCCCTGCGCGCGCGCAGGCAGCGAGGACTAACAAAGGAGTGGAGCGGAGCGCAGGCCGCGGTTTCAGAAAGTTGGGATTTCTTCTGATGGTGGCAAACACCACTCAAACAAATACTTCTTCTAAAGATGTCACACCATCACTCAAAATGTTAAACCGTTTATAAAAAGAGTGTCTTTAAACTGAGCTGAGGCGTAATTGTATTCAGAACGACTCATTTTACTTTCAAAACTTAGACCAGGGTAACTTTCTCTCTTTTTTTTTGAAGTGAAGCTTTCTCTACCACAGGAAGCAAACTGCACCAAACATTTTTCAATATGGGATTACAGTTCACCCCAAGTTAACTCAATAAGCCAACCAAGAATAGACTAGGGGAACCAGGAGCCTAGGCTTTCCAGCCTCCTTTGACACCCTGCATTTTAAAAAGCAAATGACTAAAAGTAGGTATGTGGAAATTATGTGTGCCCGTTTATTGTCAGATTTTTCCTAGGTGTGTCGACACCTGCAGATTTTCTCAGCTTGTGGAACGTAGAGGCAGGAGGACCAGAAGTTCAAGGCCAGCCTGGAATATATGAGATTCTGTCTTAAAAACAAACGAAAGGAAAAAAAAATAAGAGAGAGAGAGAGAGAGAGAGAGAGAGAGAGAGAGAGAGAGAGAGAGAGAGAATTGGTTTGGCCTGGTGCGTTTGGGTATAGCAAGCTGTATCTGAGGAGTACCCCAGAATAACTCATTAGTTCTAGAGGGAGTAGGTACCTAACTTCAATGGAACTTATTCCATTTACTAGAAACATGGTCATGTCAAGAACTGAGTGAGGCCTTCAATTAGGCCTCAGGAGGCTTCCTTTAGTCACAAGTTATAAACATCTTCATCAGGCTCAGTGGAAATCAAAACTCTTGCTCCTTGCAAGGAAGCAAGCTGAATTCTGCAGGGCTGGGCTGACTGCTTTGACGGAATCCTTTGCTGGCAATGGCTTGGCTGCAGAGGAGGTGAGAGGGTGTGTCCAGGGTTCGGGATTTCCCTTGCAGTTTCTTCTTCAATGGGGGATGAGTAATGAGGGGAGGGCCTGTCAACCAGACTTCTCCATCTTCATGGTTTTGGGGAAAGACAGAAGTAAAAGATGCATTCTGAGAATATGTGTGTTTGACTCTTAGTTATGTGAGGGAAAGGGAAATACTTCTATTTTTATGTCCAAGAAATACCAGGCAAAACCCTTGTAAATTTGCCATACTCAGTTTAGAATTCTTATGAGACTTATTTAGTACTATATATATATATATATATATATATATATATATATATATATATATTTTTTTTTTTTTTTTTCAAATCAAATTCAGAGAAGTAGTTTGTTTTTTATTTGTGTGTCTCGAGGACCTGGTCCTAGAACTGACCATGGAGATGGGCCTTGAACTCCCAATCTTGTTTTTTTTTTTTGAGACAGGACTTCTCTGTAGCTCTGGCTGGCATGGAGCTGCCTGTGTAGACCAGGCTGACCTCAGATGCACAGAAATCCCAGCACATCTGCTGGAATTACTTATGTGTGCTACTATGCTCAGGCTGGCCAGTCTTTAAACATCTTATTTTTCCCTGTTTTATCATTTGCTTTATGACCCAAGATGTAAATTAATTTCTGGTGTGTATGGACAGGTTCCTCATTTATCCAGAACTCTCTTGTCCAGTAATTAAGTCACAAAATAATTCAAAAGGAAATATTTCTATATAGTTCATAAACAACTATTTTTCTGATATATAGAGTTAAGAAACTATTAGTCTGATGGCAGCTTTCACTGATTCAAAAGAATTCTGTCAAAACTTTAAAAATATTAAAAAAAAATTTAAAAAAAGATTTATTTATTATGAATACAGTGTTCTGCCTGCATGTATGCCTGCAGGCCAGAAGAGGGCATCAGATCCCATAACAGATGGTTGTGAGCCATCATGTGGTTGCTGGGAATTGAACTCAGGACCTCTAGAAGAGCAGTCAGTATTCTCAACCTCTGAGCCATTTCTCCAGCCCTATGTATGTATGTATGTATGTATGTATGTATGTATGTATGTATCTGATATGGCAAGCATCTGCACACATGCACATGAGTTTTGTGTCTGCAGAAGCCAGCAGAGGATGCTGGTTCCCGTGGTTCTGTAGCTACAGGTGGTGATGAGCTATCCCACTCAGTACAGGAAACCAAACTCTGGTCCTCTGGGGGAACAGTATGTGTACTTAACAATTGAGCCATTTCTCCAGCCTCTTGTCTGTCTGCATTTATGTTTGTCTTGTGCAGGTGGCCATAGGTGCTGAGTGTTCATTATTTCAACAGCCGTGTCCTATCCACAAGATGGTATCACACAGTATTCTTCCCCATCTTCTGGTTCTTACAGTCTTTTTGATTCCTCTTCTGTCATAGTCTCTGGGGTTTGGAGGGGTCATACAGCTGTCCTGTTAAAGGCTGTCAAAAAGAAATTCAATGGTAGGCTTGAGTCTATTTGTAAGAAAGCATGTCTGAATTACCTTTATGTTCACAAGTTTGGTGCCCTTACTCAACAACTACATGTTCGATGCTAACTATGTCCAGAGTGTTTGCTCTGGGCCATTGGGATCTGCAGGGATCCAAACCCAGTCCCCTGCCTCTGTGGACTACTCAGTGTTCCAGCAGCAGGGTAAGGAATAGATAGCGCCATGGCTGGAGGGACAGAGGGTGGTAGAGAGAGTGGGCAGGAGCAGGAAGGGGTGTGAGCAGGGCAGATGGGGTGAGGCTCCTGGGATATGATGACAGTTTAAACTTCTAACACAATGGGAGCTGTAAGGAGACTCTGAGGAGAGGGCAGGTGCCATTGGGCTTGCTTCTGAAACCTAGGACCCTTCTTGGATTTTGTATTGGATGTTCTCAGTGAATGGCAAAAAGGTCCAGTGGCAGGCCTTGGTAATTCAGATGCCAGTGATAGTGGCTTGCTCTCTGAGGTGGAGACAGTAGCGAATCAAGAAGGCATCTCGCCAGAGCAGCAGAGGGCTGTGAGGCAGAGACAGGACAGCCCCGGAACTTCATCGTGATCAGCTGATAAAGGGGAACCAGAAGAAAGGGGTCGATGACCACTGGCATAAGTGACTTTCCTGAAATGTACCAATAGAAAAGCAAAGGTGTGTCCTAACCTCAGAAGATACAGGGTCAGAACGTGAGGGGCCACTGAGACGATCCAGCAGCCTCAGCAGATACAGGGTCAGAGCACAAGGGGCTGCTGGGATGAGCCAGCAGAGAGGAAACTGTAAAGATGGAGGAGGGAGGGTGAATTCTACAGGCATGTCTCAATCAAGGAAAGAGGTGCCACGTCTCTCTCTGTTCTATCCAGAGGTAGCTCTCTGTTCCACTGTGAGACAAACACCTCTCCCTTCCCCTTTCCCTTCCCTTTCCCCTTCCCCTTCTCCTTCTCCTTCTCCATGATCCTCTGTCTCCTGTCTTTGTCTCTTATTCCTTGCCTTGACTTTGGCCACTTCCTCCTGAGGCTGATCCCAAAGGTCCAGCTATCAAAGTCCAGCAATCAAAAGCCCCCCTTGACTCATTACAAGGGCAAAAATCCACCATTCCCCTCCGCCCCCTTTTCTATCCCAGACTATTGGAGTCCAGAAAGGTTGAAAGTCTTACTGATTTAAAAAAAAACATTATTGAGAAGTCATATCAAAACACTTTTTCCACAGACCTGTATGAAATACAACTGCCTGCCTCATCAGCCAGCATGATGAACAGAACAAAGAAATGGAAAGTATCCAAGTGTCCATCAACTGATAAACATCTACAGTGTGTGTGTGTGTGTGTGTGTGTGTGTGTGTGTGTGTGTGTACTGTTCAGCCACGAAAAAGATCCTATAATATGGCTGGAAGAGGAGATCATCAAGATAAATGAAAAAAAATCTTCAGGAAAGAATAATATAGGTTTGTAGCACATGATGTGATTCATGAAATCTGAAGAGGCTGATTTCACAGACACCAAGAGTGGACTGACTGACAGTCAGCAGAAGGTGGCGAGAATAGGAGGGAAGGCCAGGGAGAGGATAGATAATCAATGGCAATTAACTTATAGTTACATAGGAGACAGAGATGTGCATGTGCACAGTAGGGTGACTACAGATGAGAAGAACATAGTGTGCATTTCAGCAAGCTAGGAGAAAGGAATGTACTTTTATCACAAGGAGATAATAACTAAAAAGAAAGGTGTGTTTAACCTGGTTTAAATATCACACAGAGCAAAAGTATTAAATGTCTACTGGCTTCAATTTAGTGCCACATAGGAAGAGGCTGAATGAGGGACTGCCTAGATCAGCTAGGCCTGTGGGCATGCATGCCTGTAGGGGATGCATTGTTAATTGACACAGGAAAAACCAGGCTGTTGTGTGAAGCACTTTTTGCTAGATGACAATCAACAGGCTCGGGGTGCATTTGCTTCTTACTGTTCTTGACCGTTGATGTGATGTGCCTGGCTGCTTGTGATCTTGCCTTGACTTTTTTTTTTCTTTTTTTCTTTTGAGAAAGGGTTTCGCTGTGTATCCCTGGCTGTCCTTGAACTCACTCTTGTAGACCAGGCTGGCCTGGAACTCAGAAATCCACCTGCCTCTGCCTCTCAAGTGCTAGGATTAAAGGGGTGCACCACCACTGCCCAGCTAACTTTTTCTAAAAGATGGATTGTGACCTGGGATTAGAAACCAAACCAGCCTCCCTCTCTTATGCTGCTTTTCTCCTGATGTTTCCCATAGCAGCCAGGATGAACTTAGAACACAAATTATCTACATTTCAAAGTATCACCTGGCTCTGCATGGATACAAATCATTGTTATGTATTAGCCAAAGACAGTAGATTGTTGCACAAGGTGGGATTCAGTAGCAATTTCTGTTTCTTCTTGTCTTTCAGCAAAGCCAGGGACAGCTAGAGCAAACAGGTGGCGAGTTTTCCTGTAATGGGATGCCTTTTCTTGTCATGATGTCATAGTATTTAGGTCCAGGGGAGTGGCTAAATCCCTCCAGCACTAGTTTAGCACAGAGTCACAGAGCACAAGCCACAAGCTCATAAACTCTTCTAGCTGGTTGTGTAACCCAGCATAAAAGAATGGATCTAATTTACCAAAGTCCTCCACTTCCAGAGGACACGGGCAGTGGGGGCCTTGCAGGCCAAATAAGGCATAAAAGTGACGGTATTAAATCTTTAAAGAAAATGCACTGTAAACTGTGACTTCCTCCTTGCTTTTGATAGAGGGGCTTGTTTATTTGTCCTCCATCTTCAAAAAAGCAAACTCTGTGGCAGTGAGGATGAGTGTGGGAATCTTGTCCGGACAGTGCGGCTGTTGTTCACTTTCAGCAGGGGCAGGAACAACCTGCAGCCTCCTGCCTGTTAGCCTTCATGTCCGGCTCCGGGAACTCAGAGAAGGCCTTCGTTTACAGACACAGATTACAGTGCTCATGGGAAAATGGCATTTGGAATCTAGCGTATAGGTGTGGGATGCTTTTTCCAGCACACAGTAAAAGCTAACTATGGGAGTTGAAAAGACTTATCGGACAATATGGTGACTGCAGTTCATAGCCTATTTTCTTGGAAAATGCTCAAGAGCAGCTACAAAGTGTTTCTCACTATAGAAATGAAACCCATGTGAGGTGATGCCTGTGCTAACTAGCTGACTTAGCTGTGTCACTATGCACATGCCATAGTGACATGTCACGGCATGTCATGTTACACACACTTCCAAACATGTTGCCCATGATAAGAACACACATTTTATCTGTTCATTGAAAAGAGGAGTTAAAAACCAGCAACCAATTTCCTTCTTTCCATCTTCTCTCTCCTTCTCTCCCTTTCATTTCCCTTCCTTTTCTTTTCTTTCTTACTATTTTGATTATTCCTTGACTTTTGTTTCCTACCCATTAAATCGATCTATTTTTTCACAATCACAGACACACAGACACAGATACAGACACACACAAACACAGACACACACACACAGACACACACAGACACACACACAGACACACACAGACAGACACACACACAGACACACAGACAGACACACAGACACAGACACACACACAAACACACACACACACACACACACACACACACACACACCCTATCTCCTTCCCCCTTGCTCTTTCTACTATTCTTCTTCCCACCAATTTTCCCTCTGTTTCCTGTCTTTTGTTGGGTGTGGCCCACTGCATTTAATGAGTGTGCCTGCATGAGGACTAGTAGGGGTTCCTTACTTGAGCCAAAACAACTCCCCAGGGATCACACCACTGAGGAATATGACTCCCACAGCAAGCAAATGGCCTGAAGCTCCTCAGGAGCTAGGGTGGGGGCCTCACGAGCCCCTCCCCACTTCCATGACAGAATGTCAACAGCCTAGCCATGTCTTTGTCTCCTTTCTTGAGTTCCGCCTTGGGAACCATGATCACAGGGAGTAAATACTGAGTAGAATCTCACCCATCCCCTGGTCACATGACCAGTCTAGGAATGAGTAACAACTCTGATGGAGCACACACCATACACATCTTTCTTGCTTTGGACAGGCAAGGCCTGGACTCACTATGTAGCTAAGGATGGTCTTGATTTGAATTTCCGATCTTGTCTCTACCTATCAACACTAGGATCACAGGTATGTGTGCCATGCCTCGATTATGTCATGTGGAGACTGGGCCCAGGTCTTCATTCATGCCAGATCCATGTAACCAAGCCACAGCTCCAGCCTCATGTCCATGACACACAGTTTTCATCCTCAGGGCAGGGCAGGGGCATTCTGTGCATGTGAACTTTAAAACTCAAGTCTACGAAAAGAAATCAGACAATCCTTTGAAAAGAAATCAGCTTAATGTTGATGAATGACAGTTCCTAGAGCCACAGATGCCCAGGTGGCCAAGTCAATCTGCCATTGCTTTCTCCTGAGAAGTTGGGAGACTCTTCTGTCAGCATATCCTGATGGGTCTCAGAGTACGTGAGGAAATCACCTGAACTGGGCAAACATTACCCAAGGCCTGCCTGCTGCTGTGTGGTTTTGTGGACCCTGATGGGGGCCTTCTACTGTATTCACCTCTGCTTGGTCATGGGAGAGGGAAGAAATGATTATTAAGACAAAATAATTCCTATGTGTTCACTATGAACATTAAGAGGAAAGGCACGAGGGTTAGAAACATGGGGATAGTTTATCCCACGAGAAAGAAAATTCTTGGTGTCTTTCTATTACCAGTGCATGACAACTGGGCTCTGAAGTCTATCACATTTCTATTGAGACTCTAGTACCTTTAAACCAAGTGGATTCTTTGTGTGTGCACTGCTTACAATATAGTTCATAGCTGCTCTTCTAATGGAATGCCTTACTGAAGCCCAGAGCCTTAGTTAGGAATAGAGCTTAGGAAATCTGGGAGAGAGTAGAGTGCCCAGTCTAATGTAACAAAATGAAAATTCACTAAAGAAGTAGGAAGGGGATTAGTATCCCACCCCATATGTGATGGTTTGTATATGCTCAGCCCTGGTGAGTGGAACATTAGGATGTGTGACCTTGTTGGAATGGCCATGTCACTGTGTGTGTGGGCTTTAAGACCCTTGTCCTAACTTCCTGGGACCCAGTCTTCTCCTGGTTGCCTTTGGTTGAAGATGTAGAACTCTCATCTCCTCCTGCACCATGCCTAGCTGGATGCTGCCATGCTCCTGCCTTCAAGATAATGGACCGAACCTCTGAACCTGTAAATCAGCCCCAATCAAATGTTGTTCTTTTGAGTTGCCTTGGTGATGGTGTCTGTTCACAGCAGTAAAACACTAAGACACCATTTGCATGTAGAAGGACAGGAAGGACACCTTTCACTGAAGGGAAGTAGACCTAACCAACTTCAGTCTTACAATCAAACCAATAGCAGCAGCGTCTGGAGAGATGCAGTCTGGAGCACCTATGGTTCTCCTAAAGGACCTGGATTCAGTTGCCAGCACCCACATGGCAGTGCTGTCTGCTTGTAACTGATCCCAGTTCCAAAGGATCCAACATGCCTATGGGTACCCATACACATGTGGTGCATGTAATCTCACAGAGCTTCACACGTGAAAATGAATTTAAAGAACAAAACCCAAGTAACAGTGCTACCATGGTGTGATACAATACTAGGCAGAGTCCTAGGTCTCCAATCTTTGACTAACCCCCACAGACTGAGACTATAATTGTGTTCCATAGGGCAGCCGGCAACCTCTGCCTTCTCTTCTTTTCACTCAGGTGGCAGAGAGGGAAGCCAGACTTCACTTGCTGAGGATTAGGGTACACATGTTAACACAGGGCTGTTTGGGGTTCTGGTGACAGGCCTGCTGAAGCAAGAGCAAGGACTCACACTCACTAGAAAGTGAGGACCACTTACCCCCATCCCCTGAAGATAGAAACTCACAGAGACCACACTGGCAGCAGACAAAGTCCTATGTATTGGGAGGCAGACCCAATATCTGACCATATCAATTCCAACCTTGGAATGGGTCTGGGTCAAGCTTCCTTCATCTGAGACTTTGTGGAACCTTGTGAGATTCAGGTCTGACCCCTTTAATACTGAACTGGCAGTCAAAGGACTATTTCCAGCATCCATTTCTTGACCTCGGGCAGCATAGCTTTGACAAGACAGGGCTCACAGTTGGGACTTCAGCATTTTTCATGATCCCAGAAAGCCACCTGAGCTCCCACGGAGAGATTTATGCCTTGGATTACATCCTCACCAGATATGTAGGACTAGAGTGCATTCCTAAGACAGCATAGGTTCTCAGAGCTGGGAGATTTGGCAAGTACCTCCTTGGCCAAAGGACTGCCTGTACCAACTTAACTCCAGCGTTAGGTTGCATACAAGGGTGAGGACAGGGGAATAAGTATCAGATCGCCCATGGAATTTAGTGTCGGCCCAGCAACACTAACAGTGGGAAGACTCAGGCTCCCCGTCACCAGGCATGCCTATAGATGTGACTCCACTAGTGACACATGGTATACTTTCTCTGACTTTGTTCTAATGTATCAACTGTCACTGGATACAGCCACTAAGGGAAGCTGTAGGAAATGGGGAGAGACACTAGAAGAAAACTAAGTTACATAAGGTTGATTGTAAGACCTTTACTGTCAGTAATTACCTTAAATATAAATGGACCAAATTCTTCTATTAAAATGCAAAGAATCTTCCTTCTTCTTGAGTATCATGTGTTTAGTAAATTGTATCTTGGGTAGTCTAGGTTTCTGGGCTAATATCCACATATCAGTGAGTACATGTTATGTGAGTTCTTTTGTGAGTGGGTTACTTCACTCAGGATGATGGCCTCCAGATCCATCCATTTGCCTAGGAATTTCATATATTTATTGTTTTTAATAGCCGAGTNCTTAGTTGGCCATCAGTGGGAAGAGAGGCCCCTTGGTTATGCAGACTTTATATGCCCCAATACAGGGGAACGCCGGGGCCAGGGGGTGGGAGCGGATGGGTGGGGGAGCAGGGCCGGGAGGGGGGAGGGTATAGGGAACTTTCTGGATAACACTTGAAATGTAAATGAAGAAAATATCTAATAAAAGTTGAAAAAAATGCAAAGAATCACTACGTGTATAAACAGAAACATTCAAATATGTTACAAAAAAACCTTACTGGACCTTTAAAGATACACTTGACAGCAATATAAAGAGAACATGGTTATCTATATTAATATCAATAAAATCATCCCTATATCTAAGGAGTAAAAATAGATGAGAGGTTGATATATAATAACAAAGTCACCAATTTAGCAAGAAGAAATAGGAATTCTAAACATATATGTCCCCCTGGCAATGGGCAAAGAGACACTTTGTTGGTGTTGTATCAATCAGGGGCAGAGCAGATGACAGTCCTCTGTTCATCCTAGTTTGAAGACAATGTCCCAGTCAGTGGCTATGCAGTGGAAGGGGTCAGTGTCAATGTCCACAGCTCATATTACTAACAGAAAATGATGTCTCTGGCTGGGGCAAGAGCAGGGGACCACTTGGTTGTCCAGGGGCTGTGAGGAACTGGCCCCACCCCTCACTGGATGTGGCACTCTGGAGAGCTGGCTCTATCTCTCACTGCTGAAAGCACTCAGGAGAGTGGACCCTGTGTCTCTATCCTTCACCACCTCTAGCAGCTGAGAAAGCTGACCTCAGGGGCCATGAGCTTGGGAGAGCTAGTCCTGTCTCTCACCAGCTGCAGCACCCGGGAGAGCAGGTCCCATCCATGCCTTTCCTGGGCAGCACAGTAGAGCTGGCCCTGGAGGCCTGGATGCAGGTGGGCTGGTTTGAGGGCAGCAGGAGAGCTGACCCTGCTTCTTGCTGATGGTGGCCTCGCTAGAGCTGTCTGGAGAGCTTGCTCTTGAGAGCACATAAGGGAGAGCCAGCAGGCTGACCACCTCTGCTACCACCCAGGCCCAGATCCAGGGTTCTCAAATGGCCCACCCCCAAATCTCTATCATCTGCATGGTTGGGGCATGTGAAAGGGCCAGTCCTGGTGGTCCAAAGCTACAGGATCTCCATGACGCTGAGCAACAGCAGGAAAACTGGGAGGAGTCCAGATGAGCATCTCATATTGAAGGCGGCACAGAAGCCAGAGAACTTGAACCAGACCAATGACTCATTGCAATGAACATTTGCAAGTAAAGGTGTGTGGACAGAGGGAAGTACTGCAGGACACACGGAAGCATACTCCAGTTTCCACAGTGAAATGTTATCTGTGTTGTTTGTTTCCTGTTGTGGTTTTTATTGAGGGAGGGAGGTTGCAAGAAGTTGCAAGGGCAAAGGATGGATATGTGGGGACAGGGAGCTGAGCTGAGCTGGGCTACCTGATATGAAACTCACATAGAATCAATACAGAGTTTAGAAAAGAGCTAGGTGTCAAACTTTTAAAGTAATGTCTGCCATCCAGTGAGGACTACAGCAGAAGTTGCTTAACATGACTGCACATTATATTGAGTGTATAGCACAAAATTAATACAAAAATTTTGAATCCAATATTTGAGGGATTAAATATATAAGGCAAAGTAATGATAGACCCACAGAGATAGATACACTCAAATACTGGAACAGCTAAGGATCTTAACACAGACTTTTGACAATGACAAATTATCCAGACAGGCCACAAAGAAACAGGAGAGTGAGGTTTCATCGTACACATAATAAAGCCAGCATGTGCACAGAGCATTCCAGTCAGTGGTTGCGGGATGTACATTCTCCTGATCACTACAGGGAATAGTCTATAGGCTACATGCCATGCAGGGCACTAAGCTGAGACCATGTCAAGTATCCTTTCACTCAGAACACGGCATGGCTAGGAATAAACAATGGGGGAAACACTGTAACAAAACCACTGATTTCTGGACACTCCGTGGATCAAGGAAGAAATTTAAAAAAAAAAGCATTTTCTTGAAAATACTCAACATACCAATGTTTACAGAATATAGCTAAGGCAGTGCCAAAAAAGAAGTTTATACAATTCAATGGCTTTATCAAAATATAGAAAGATTTGAAGCAACTAAACTGCCATTGGAAAAAATGGAACCCAAAAATTAGAAGGAGAAAAACCAAACCAAAGATAATCATATAAATCAGTGGAATGAGGACTACAGATCAAAATGTCAGAGAGACAAAGAGCTGGCTCTTCAGAAAGGTTAAACAAAATTGATACTCCCTTTAGCTATTGCGGCTGAAGAGAGAGGACCCTCACTCAGATAGACACAGGCAAGGGGAGGCATTGTAGCATACCACAGAAACTCGAAAGACTTACCAAGCACTAGAAACAGCTGCATGCTAAGTTTTGTAATTAGCAGAAATGGAAAATTTACAAACCCATACACCTTACCTAGAAGGAATTGTGAAGATTTAGGAAACTCTAACCAAACTATGGGTTGTGACATTGAAAAAACCAAAACCAAACCAAAACAAACAACAAAAACAAAAACAAGCAAAAAAATGTCAAAGAAAGTTTAGGACCAGGCAGTATCAATGTTGACTACCTAAGGCTGTAAGGACAGCTAACACCAGTTCTCCTTATGTTATTCTGAGCAATGGAAGAGGATGTAATTACTCCAAACACCTAGAAAGTCATTTTCACCTTCCTGCCAAAACAAGGTTAAGAACACAGCCAAAGGCAGGCGTTTGCTACACCCCCTTTCATCCCAGCACTTGGGAGGCAGAGGCAGGTGGATCTTCATGAGTTCAAGGACAACCTGGTCTACAGGGTCAAGGACAACCTGGTCTACAGAGTATGTTTCAGGACAGCTAGGACTATAAAGAGAAACCCTGTCTTGAAAAACGTAAGGGGGTGGGGACCAAGACAAATAAAATTATAGGTCTGTGTACTTGATGGAAGTTGACATTAAAATCTCCAACAAAACAGCAGAAAATTAAATCCAGTAGCACATTAACGAAGTATTCATGCTCAGACAGGGCCCATCTAGGGGCTCCCTGGTGGTTCCTAAGATTCCAATCAATAAATGTACTGCATTATATCAATAAAATAAATCTTTCCGATAGCTTAACACACAAAAATTTTATAGTTGGTTTGTTCAAGTCAAGATCCATTAAGATAATATGCTACTCTAGTTTTAAATATTTACTTATTTTATGTGCATTTATGTGTATTATGCGAACCATGTGTGTTCAGTACCCTTAGAAGTCAGAAGTAAAGGGCTCTCTATAGGGCCTGGTAATCAAAATTCATGCTTTGGCCTCCCTGGCCAACAGGTCCAATCAGGACTTACCAACTCAGCCTAACACAGGCTTCTCCTTTATCTCCTTAAAGGTCCCACTCTTGAAAAAATACCTTCTGTCTGCCTTTGCCCAATTCAGAGGCAGTGCTCACACTCCCACCTTGTTCCTCCTGGGTAAAAAAAAAAATCTCCTTTGTGTGGAGAATTTGGTGCCTGGGTGTGTTCTGTGGCCATAGCGAGGCTTCCTTACAAGAAGAGAGTGTGGGATCCTTTAGAACTGAAGTTACAGACAGTTGATTCACCAGGTCAGGATCCAGGAACAAAACCTGGATCCTCCACAGGAGCAGCTAGTGCTCCTTCTAACTGACAAGCTGAGCATCTTTGCAGCCTCAGATGGCTTCTCTCTGATGTCTTTTAATCCATAAGCCTACAGAGGACTAAGGAGGAGGGAGACAGTCTGACCTGCAAGCCAAGTACACAGCTCTAGGTTGCAGCTCTCATGGGATGGGCTTTTCAGTGTGATGCAGCTGCCTGTCAGTCATTCATGCTCCCATCAGCACCCCTCACCCACACTCACTTTATTGGCAAGCAACTCCAAGAAACCCACTGGCTTGCTAGGTTGGATTTGAGTAGAATCATCTCCTCGGCTCATTGTGGTGCCCACCCTGTGGGGAGCAGATGTCTGTTCACATCTCCCAGGAAATGTCTTACACAACAAGTGCATCTCCGGAACATGAGCTGCAAGAAGGGGTGGAAGGATTCATTCAGCCAGGAGCAGGCCGACTGGTCTGATCCAATGGGAGTTCCCCAGTAGGATGGCCCACTGATATCATGTCTAAGTGAGGCAAAGGACACGGATGTACCATGGCAAATGAGCTGCTTCCCAAAAAGATGTGTAACCTTGGGCAGAGGCAGTGACTTTGGCTCACAGTGACTCCCAGAGGAGGTCTCTTTCAACACACAGCCACAGCCGAAGCTCAGGGTGGATGGAGCTGGGAAATGGGACCCCCAGTCCTGAGGGGAGTCTGAATGCTGAGCTCTGGTCTACAGCATGACTTCACCACACCCCTCAATCTCTGCCCTGCCCTCCATCCGTACAATGACGTTACTTCCAACTCCATCTGTACAATGACGTTACTTCCAACTCCATCCATACAATGACGTTACTTCCAACTCCATCTGTACAATGACGTTACTTCCAACTCCATCTGTACAATGACGTTACTTCCATCTCCATCCGTACAATGACGTCACCTCCCGTGAGCATGTCCCTTAAGATGTATTTTTACTTTTAATTATGTCTCTTTGTGTGTGTACATGCGCGTGCGCGTGCACGTGTGCACATGATCACTTACAACTAGAGGTCAGAGAGGGCATCAGATACCCTGGAGCTGGAGTGACTGGAAATTATGAGCCATCTGACGTAGGTGCTGAGAACCCATTTTGGGTCCTTTGGAAGAGCAGAGAGTGCTCTTGATGGCTGAGCCATCTCTTCAGCCCTCCCCCCATTTATCACAGACTAGAACTCATTCTGTGGAGCATTAAGGGGAATCATGTACACACTGCAGGACGTTTGCTGATAGAAAGCAGTAATAACTGTCTGATATTAATAAGCTGATGTGAAGTCGAAATTCACCTTACCTTATATAAATAAATTCACAGACATGTAGGAGCCCAGTACTTGGACAGTAGGCATTGATTTTATTTGTGTGCTTGGGCTTGCTTTATAGCTCTAACTTCTCCCATTACATGTTATGCTATATTCGAACTCATGACAATTCTCCTGTCTCAGCCTCTCCAGAACTGGAATAACAAGTGCAAGCCGCTGTGATGGTTACTCTTGGCTATCCACTTGACTCGATCTATGGCTAACTAGAAGATCAGATACTAGATGCACTTGTAAAGGCTTTTTGAACCGGGAAGACCCACCCTCCTAAATGTGGGCAGCAGCTTCCGGTTGCAGCCGGATGGAGGTCTGAGGAGCTCAGTGTATTCCTGGCGAGCTCCTCCACCACTGCAGCTACATTCTTTGGGTCTCTATGGTGGACTGAGATCACTGACTACCTGGGAATTCTCTAGACCTTCAACATCAGGTTGGGATGGCTGATGCCTCGTGTTTTGTGGGCTGAGTAGCTCCGGGGTTCCCTGCCTCACCAGTTGGCCCCTGTGAACACGTAAAGCGAGTTCCCTTTAACTGTGAACCTAGTCTATGGGCTCTGCGCTTTCTTTCTTTCTTTCTTTCTTTCTTTCTTTCTTTCTTTCTTTCTTTCTTTCTTTCTTTCTTCCTTCCTTCCTTCCTTCCTTCCTTTTTTTTTTTTTTTTTTTTTTTTTTTTTTTTTTGGTTTTTTGAGACAGGGTTTCTCTGTGTAGCCCTGGCTGTCCTGAAACTCACTCTGTAGACCAGGCTGGCCTTGAACTCAGAAATCTGCCTGCCTCTGCCTCCCAAGTGCTGGGATTAAAGGCGTGTGCCACCACGGCCGGCTGCTCTGCGCCTTTATAGAGAGAGGCCTGGCTGATGCAG
>CACVCL010030342.1:0-50743 GCA_902729485.2 Mus minutoides
AAAGTACCCAAGGAGCTGAAGGGGTCTTCAACCCTATAGGTGGAAGAATAACATGAACTAACTAGTACCCCTGAGCTCATGTCTCTAGCTGCATATATAGAAGAGGGTGGCCTAGTTGGCCATCAGTGGGAAGAGAGGCTCCTTGGTTATGCAGACTTTATATGCCCCAATACAGGGGAACGCCGGGGCCAAGGGGTGGGAGCGGGTGGGTAGGGGAGCAGGGCTGGGAGGGGGGAGGATACAGGGAACTTTCTGGATAACACTTGAAATGTAAATGAAGAAAATATCTAATAAAAGTTGAAAAAAATAAAATAAAAAGCACAAATCTCTCACTAAAAAATGTAGAAAACACTGTAAATTAATCATCTTTAATTTAAATACTGCAGTGAATTAACCCAGAAACTGCATTTATTTATTTATTTTATGCCAATACCCAATAACTTCACAGACAAACCAAGATTTATTTAAAACTACACCTCAATACCTGAGCAGTTAAATGACATACCTTAAACATCTATGCGGATCTGGCTACCCCCATCCCCATCCCAGGACACTTGCATATTATTATTGATAATAATATCAATAATATTATATTGGCTCTCCAGACTTGAGGTATGTCCCATGATTCCATGATCTCTCTCCAACCCCTTCTTCATGACTAGAATTCTTCCATTCATCTTCCTTCCTGATCTGACTCTCCTCTCTCCCTCTCTCCTTCCTCTGGCTGGTGGACTTCCCACCATATTCTTTATTCTGCCTAGCCATTGGGTGATCAGCAGTTATAGATAAGGCAGAGAAAAATGGTTTAAAAAAAACTGTTTGCACAAACTTGAGACAGGAGATTCTTAGTATAAGCATTACAATGTCATGGTGGGATTCAAACGAGATCTGAGAGCAGAGAACTCAGCATTTGCATGACACAAGAGTAAACTTTACATGGTGTATAAAAACATTATGCCTACAAAACATAGTGGGTTTTCCTTTTAATATATTTCCTTGGAAATGCTTTCAGGCACTGAAACTGAGATGTGCAGAAGTCTTGGAAGTACCTTATTGGATAGTGAAAACATTGTACTCAGGTAATAGGATCAAGAGTTAGAGATGGAGCTATTGTTTGGTACTAATAGCTGAGGTGGTTACATAGACAGAATTTGGTAAGTTGGATCATTCATGAAAGACAAAGGAGACAGGGTAAGGCCAAGAGACTGGTAGATGGGGTGAGAAACTGTAACTACTGCACAGGACCATGGTGAGGATTATGAGGTAAGTCGGGCATTCAGCATGTAGCTGCTCCAGAACAAGGCTGAGTCCTGCACTTGCAATGATACACAGTAGCCTCAAAGGACTCACAGACCTAATGTCACCTCTGGCATGAGAGAGCCTGCGCTTTCTACTCGCTAGAAATTCACTTCACATAACTCCTCATAAAGTTATTTTTGCAGTTGTAGTTATGTCCTTAGAGGCCACACTGTCAAATACAGTCCATGTAATGTGACCATCATGGTGGTGTCAATCACTTCATTTTCAGACCCCCCCCCCAACTCTTCCTTCTTCACTTAAAGTAGAAAACATTTCTATTTTACTGCCTGGCATTTATTCTTTTGCCATATAATTTATTGCAAAATCTTTTATTCTTGAGATTTACTTGAAGTATCATTTGAAATTCTTCTTCTTCTTCTTCTTCTTCTTCTTCTTCTTCTTCTTCTTCTTCTTCTTCTTCTTCTTCTTCTTCTTCTCCTTCTTCTTCTTCTCCTTCTTCTTCTTTTTCTTCTTCTTCTTCTCCTCCTCCTCCTCCTCTTCCTTCTATATTTTTAGTTTAGATGTATGCCTGTGTTGTGTTGCCTGCATGTATGTCTATGCAACATGTGTGTGCCTAATGCCTATCAAGGTCAGGAGAGGGCACTGGATTCCTCTGGGCTGGAGTGAGGCAGCTGTGAGCTCTTTTGTGGGAGCTGGGAATAGAACCTGGGGACAGCTGCTAGCATTCTTGAGTACTGAGCCATCTCTCTAGCCCCTAAACTCTTTTTCAACCATATGCAGAATATAAAAACAAGCCAGATGTTGTAGTACAAACACGTAATCCCAACGCTAGAGAAACTGAAGTAGAAGGCACTGGAAGTTCAAAGTCAGTCTGGAATACATGGCTAGATTGTGTGTGTGTGTGTGTGTGTGTGTGTGTGTGTGTGTGTGTGTTACATACCTAGATTGTGTGTGTGTGTTGTTGCTGATGATGATGATGATGATGATGATGATGATGATGAGAATAAGGAAATTCAAGAACATATGCCAAAAAAAAGAGTAAAGAAGATCTTTAAAAGTATTTTAACTAAAGAAACAAATAAAATCAAAACATACAGGATTCCTTAAGGAAGTCATAAACATAAATTATTTTCTTTCTGAATACAGATAACTTGAGAAACTCCTTTCTTTCCTGATCAGAATTCCTGTTGATTTCAGACAAATCCTTTTTTAATTTGGTTTGCTTTTAAGTTCACCCAGAAGCATACTCTTAAAAGTGATGAACAAATTGAGTCCAATGAGAAACACATAATAGGAGGAAGAAAAGAAGGAAGGAAGGAAGGAAGGAAGGAAGGAAGGAAGGAAGGAAGGAAGGAAGGAAAATGGAAGAAAGGAAGAAAGGAAAGAAAGAAAAAAGGGAAGGACAGGACAGAGCAGATTTCCTTTACTGTTGTAATCCACTCTCAGATGTATGTCTGGCTTTCCCTACACAACAAAGCAATTCATTGGTGCACACCAGCTTGGCCTCCTTTTATTCAATTCCATTAAAAGGAATCTTAATTCCTTTACCTATCTACCTGAAAGAAAAGGTCACATTCCGCAGGTCACACTCTCTGTTCCAAAATCCTTTCCCCTATTTCAGATGCCAACCGGAAATAATGGGTTGTCACCTAGATTTCTGAAAGAATGGCTATACACTGATACCCCTGCACACACCTCTCCGTGGGTCTGATTAATTTGCTATAGAGGCTCACAGAACACAGGGGAAAACATTTACTAGCTCACTATAAAGCATACAGATAAGCAGCATTGTGGGAGATATGTTTAGATTCATGTATGGAGTCTTCCCTGCTCTCCCCAGGCAAATCACCTTCGCAGCCTCTCTATATGCTTAACAACCTGGAAGCTGATGAACAAATTGCCCAAGACTCTCTTAGAAAGGCTGTTCCAACCAAATATCTTTTACATTATACCACATATGCAAAACATGCCTGAGAATGTAGTTCATTGCTACAGAACTTACCAAGCAAGCCAAAGGATCTAGGATTCAATCCCTAGTACTATAAAAATACATATATATGTGTTGGGGGGAAAATAAACCTTTTTTTAAAAAAAAGTTATACCTACAGATAACAAATATGTAAATAAGGTCCTGGACTCAGTATTTCAAAACAAATTTCTAGATGAATGACCAGTCCAAGATGTGATTAACATACCTACTTCAGTGAATAGAATCATAGGAAGTATATTCCATCTTTAAGATACTGCTGCATTATACAACAAAGAGTGAATGTTGCCCTCAAACTCAACAAAGACATCTGGGCACTCTATTCATTACTAGGCTCTTCCTTGGGACAGGGAAATGTAGAAATCTGGAAGACTGCATCCATCTTTGACTGTCTTATCCAATATTTTGTCCAATAGTAGGAAGAAGAGATGTTTGTGGTGACTTTCTTTGCTCCTGCCTCTTTCTCTTTATCCCTTCCTCTTTCTGTTATTAAAGAGAGAAAGCAGATGGACTGGGTTTCCTAACCCTCCCATCATCTGCTAAAATGATGTTATGGCTCATGGAATTGCCAAGCTAATTGGATTTTGACTCCACCTAAATTACTTCTAGGAATCCAATCTCTGGGTCAATGAAGAAACACGTAAGCTCTGGGGCTCCACAAGTGATACCACAAGTCAAAATCTTGTAGATTGTTCAAAGATGACAAAATCTTTCATTCATTAATTATGGGTTTGCTGAGATTATATGAAAAAATGTAACAAAAACCCCTTTAAAAAGCATTTAAAATCCATCAGTGAAAATGATCATTCCAAAAATTGAAAGAGGAAGTCTATAAAGCTTGGTGTTCTTATATCTTAGACACTCTGAGAAGAGAACCAGAATCTTTGGACCAAGGATATCACGGGGTGGTAGAATTGCTTGCCCAGAATATACATAGCTTTGAGTTTGATCCACAGCACTGATAATACAAAAGGAGATTTTTTTTTNCCATCAGTGAAAATGATCATTCCAAAAATTGAAAGAGGAAGTCTATAAAGCTTGGTGTTCTTATATCTTAGACACTCTGAGAAGAGAACCAGAATCTTTGGACCAAGGATATCACGGGGTGGTAGAATTGCTTGCCCAGAATATACATAGCTTTGAGTTTGATCCACAGCACTGATAATACAAAAGGAGATTTTTTTTTATAAGTTTAGCGTTTAAGATACACAGCCAGATGATGATGTTTATCATCATGAACAATAAATTCACAAGCCTAGGATAATCAAAAGGTCAAATTGAAGATTTGATTATTATTTGAATTGACCTTGAAAGAAGATTGAGCATGAAAATAAAAATCCAGCTGCGGAGGTGGAGTGTGATCGATGGTGTGTAACCAGAGCTAGAAGAAGAAATGTCAGGAACGTGGGAAGGATGTGGCTGGTTGCAGACCTGAGAGCTACTGGGATGCTCTAACACCATGCAGGTCACTAAAGGATCATAGATGGTCATGTGTAACGGGGACAGAGAGAGAGAGAGAGAGAGAGAGAGAGAGAGAGAGAGAACATGAGAATGAAGAATGAGAGAGACTCTGAGAGTCAAATGGTCAAGAATGGACTTTACCTGGACTTAGTAGGTCAGAGACAGGAAACTACCAAAGATGACTAAATGTTTTAGGATTCCAGAAAGACCTTATCACATATTGTTTGAGACCAGGCCACATCTTCAGTCCTTCTTTGGCAAGCTTATAATATCAAGATTAAATCTAAGCTCTAAGAGTTTAGGAAATTGGTGCACGTTCACACAGCCAACCATCAACGAAAGAGCTTCAGACTCAACATACCTTATCAGAGGCTGGAGAGGAAAGAAAAAGGGGGAAACCAGCCTATGAGAGAGAATACAATTAATATCATTATAATATAGATTCATATTCCCCCAAAGGTTTACAAGTTAAAGACTAGAGTACCAGCTAGAGACAGACACTATTGGAATCAGGCAGGAACTAGGAGGGAAATGTCCTGTGCGAAGTATGTTTTTAAAAGTACTTTTTATGGTTTTATTTAGTATTATTTTACTATTTTGCCTGCATGTATGTCAGTGTAACACATTTGCGTGATTCTCAGTAGGCCAAAAGATAGCACTAAATCCCCTGGAACTGGAGTTAAGAATGGTTGTGAGCTACCATGTGGCTGCCTGGGATTGAAGCTTGGCCCTCTAGGAGAGCAGCCAGTGCTTTTAGCCATGAAGCCATCCCTCCAGCCTCTAAAAGATATATTTTATTCCTGCCTGCCTCCTTTTCTTTCTCTCCCTCTGTTTCCCACCCACCATGAGGTAAGTTTCTTTGCTTTATAACATGGCCCCAACACAGTGTCCTGCCTCACCAGAGCCTGAAAACAACTGTGAAGTTTTCTCCAAAGTCACAGACCAAAATGAATCTTTCCTCCATAAAGTAATTTTCCTCGGCTATTTTGACACAGGAAGTAAGAGCTGTCCAACATAAATAACAAAGCTGAAGATAGTAACAACCACCACAAATATAACAATTTCATTCAATGTCCCTCTACAGTACACCACATAGGCTGTCAGAGCTACATACAAATGCTCATCCGTCTGACCGGGTCACATTCATGTCGTATACACTTTTATCCTCTGCATTTCACTGATGGGGAAACTTAAATTGTCAGGGCTGAAATGGCTCTCCTCAAATCACAGAACGGATGAATGGCTAGTCCCAGTTCAAACCTCACACAAGGCAAAATCCCAAATATCGATCTGAAGTTACACTGGGACCCTAGAAAAAGACAAAGCCTGAAAATCTTTTAGTCAGTACCATACCTAGTATAAAGAACAAGGCTGAAGACAGAGACAAGGTCAACACTGGAGACACAGAAACTCATGAGATTATAAAAGTAAGATGCAAAGAAGAGGAGACATGGGAAAGAAAGTCAGCTGGTATGGAATCTCTCTGAAACAGGGCTGTCACGGAGACGGGGAAAAGGAGTGGGAGAAGGAGTGATCACCAGATTGGAAGAACCCAAGAGTGATGGAGGTCTACAAGTGACCTTGGTCAGTTACTTCTTACACCATCATTGCTTTCATTTTCCCTACTGAAGACTCTAAACCAACCTGAGGATAAGGTCAAAGGAAAGATCTGAAGTTTGAGAGAGAGTAAGGGTCAGGGATTAATGGAAAGTTTGGAAGAGGAAAGGGAAATGATGTCGTTATATTTTCATTTCAGACATAGAAACAGAAGACAGAAGGGAAGTTCTAAGAATGGTACAAAGAAGCCCGGCCTGCTCAGGACCACTCCCGTCTGGAAAGGACTTGGCTGGGCAGTGTTAGCCTCTATTTGCCCTGTTCCTATTTTCTAACACTTCACCTCATCTTTGGATTCCAATTTCTCTCTCATCTTTGAGGTCAACCTTACTTGATCTGGTCTTGTCTCTCAGCTGCAATTCCCAGGACTCAGCAGCATACAATGATCTATCGGGTTCTGATTCTTGATGGCACCTGTCAAGGACTGGTTGATTTCGAGAAACAAAAACCATCGAAATGTAGCTGAAACAAAAAGAATGCTCTCTCATTGAGTGGTACCTCACTAACTGAGGCCAGGAAAAGTGACCAATGAACAGATACTCTGCTAATTAGGTACTCCTCTCCCTTTCTCCCCCTCTCCCCTTCCCTCCCTCCTCTTTTCCCTCTCCCCTCTCCTCTCCTCCCCTCCCCTCTCCTCTCTTCTTTCCTCTCCCCTCAGCTTTGTTTACATGATGACCCTCCCACCTACACTATCTACATTATTTCTCTGTTGAGAAAGTCTCTCATGGCCCAACAGCCGCAGCAACATCCCAAGCTTGTGCCCTTACTCTTTTGGAGACCATGTGTTTTCTGGTCTCTTACTTCAAATTCTCAAAACAACAGAATCAGATGATGAAGACTAGATTCATTAGTCCACTTCAGTCTTCAGCTGTGACCAATGAACAGCTTTACAAGGTAAATTGTGGCTGCTTCAGCCCATACTTTCAATAACAACAGCAAGACAATCTAAAACCAAAGAACTGGACAGTGGCTCCCAGACAACTGACTTCTGCCTTCATCCCTGTGGTCCACTGATCTTACAGTCTATTGAACACAACTTAAGGCTGAAGAGGGAGTGGTTAAGGTATGGGGTATCCAGGCAAGGCCTGACAGAAGACTTGAGACACACACTGTGCATTTCGACTATCTGGACTTTGTCAAGATGGAGATACTAAAGAGGAGAAAGACAAGTGGCAGCAAGGACATCAGCACGATAAAAGGGCACCTGCTAGTGCCAGGGAACTTGGTGGCGGCCATACTCATGAAAAAATAGAGAAGTCCACATAACGTTCACCTTCTCCTTCATTCAAACTACCATCCCATTGCAGTCCCTGTGGCATCAGCATCTAGCAGGCTCCAATTCCCTTATTTACATTCAAAAGCAAAATAGAACCAACAACCAGAAAGAAAGTTGTTGCCCCAGGTAGCTCTTGGTACCTTATTCCTCTGCCCAAGGCAAGCACTGTGAAAGAGTTCTCTCTACATAACATCTCCAACTTCTTCTCGGCTTTCTTCTGCAAACCATTCTAGTCCGATTTTTCCCCCCTGCTCCTCAAGAGATGCTGTTTGCTAGAGACACCAGTACTCTATACCCCTGAGACTAGTGGACTCTTTCCAGACATTGTCTCCTCTGATCTCTCAGCTGTATTTGATTCTGTTGGGCGAACACTTTGTTGGAGCTCATTCCTTCCAGGGCTCATAGATTGTGCACTCTCTGAGAATCACTCTTCCTTTGTGGTCTCCCTCTAATGAACTTGATTATCTTGGCTTCACAAACCTCAAAACTACCATCTCTTCCCCTTACCACACTGACAACACTTTTATCTACGTAGTGATCATCCATCTATCAGGGGCTCCAAACTCCAGCCTGGATGTTGCTTTGAGTCCAATACTAGTATGTCTGACCATCTACCTAGACAGGTGTTACTGTTATGCTGTTATGTACATCATACAACAGATGTACATTAGGCAAGGATGTGCTGATACAAGGTGATCTATAAGATCCCATGCAATGGATCTTTGCAGCACAACCATATACCTGCACCACCATTTCCTCTCTCTTCTCTTCTCTTCTCTTCTCTTCTCTTCTCTTCTCTTCTCTTCTCTTCTCTTCTCTTCTCTTCTCTTCTCTTGCATGTGCACACACACTCTCTCTCCCACTCTTTTTAGAGAGACTGTCCCTAATCGTTGACAAAACTCTGTTGCTAATGTTCAATTGAGAATTGAAGACACACTCCCCTCCTCCCCTCCCCATCTTGGCTCTCCCCCAGTGAGTGCTACCTGTGACGTGACCTCACAGGCCCTGGTCATGGGGAAGCTGACAATATCATCCTTCTATCCTCTCAGTAGCACCTAATATTTATTAGTATTTCAGTTCTCAACCTTTGAGTCTCCCTCAAATATTTCAATTTATATTTATAGCCCCCTTGTCAATATCACCATTCCAAACACACTGAAACAGTGTTTAAAATGCTTTTCTTGTCAAGCTCTCTGTCTCTCTTTCATGCCTTCTCCACATAACAGCCAGTGCTTTTAAAAATTCAGCTCTGATCATTTAACCTTTCTTGTGTTCACAGTGGGTTTTGGTTTGTTGGTGAGAGGATGTTTTTGTTTTTGAGGAGCAGGTAGCATTGAGACAGAAACTCACTATGTAGCACTGGCCAGCCTAGAACTTGTTATATAGACCAGGCTAGCCTCACACTCTCAAAGATATGCCTGCCTGTACCTACCAAATGCTGGGATTAAAAGGATGTGCCACCAAGCCAAGGCAAGGTTTTCGCTGTTCTGAGGTAAAGATCAAACCGGAATTTGTGGCCTTCAGTCTTCACTAGGCAAAACCTTCTCAGAGTAGCTCTAACACATTTGTTCCATATTCACAGAACTGTCTGTGTCTCTCCTTTCCTTTTCACAAGTGGGATTAAATAGGAATCATAGATTAATTATTTAATCTCTGTCTCTCCCATTAGAATGAGCCCATGCCCATGGATACTTGGTCCAAATAAATGAACTTGTCAGTAAGCAAACCTCAGTGATGATTATGAAATCTTAGTAATGATTATGTTCAATGATAAGGGCAGGCATGGTGGTACATACCAATCCCAGCACTCAGGAGTCAGAGGCACAACGATCTCTGTGAGTTTGAGGTCAGCCAAGCCTACAGAGTTCCAGACCAGCCAGGGATACAGAGATAGATCCTGTTACAAACACATAAGGTATATGTTCGGTGAGTAAGGATTGTCTGCTCATCTTTCTGACTTTCTAATAGTGATCAGAATAACAAAATAACTCAGTGAGCTCCTGATGCCAGCTTTGGAGCAAATATTGGTCACAAGAATTAATGTGTGTGTGTGTGTGTGTGTGTGTGTGTGTGTGTGTGTGTGTTTCTCACATCTGAAGCAAACACAGCACAAAATTCAAAATATAGACACTCTACCACCTACAGAATTAGAAGAAAATCATGAAGTAAATAATTCAGTTAATGGGAACTTCAGAATCTAAGTGAGAGAAACATCGATGAACTCCAGAACAAAAAAAAATGCCATCATAGAATGTGACAGAAATGAACCATGAGTCCACCCCACCTGACTATACCCAAAGATCTGTAAATAGGGCCACTCCTAGCACCTCCCCCAAAAGAGCCAACTCAAACTATAATGCCACGAAGCAGTTCTAAAATATTCTGCCTTACAAACTAGATGACTGTTTTACAACCACACTTTTGGTATCTTTCTAAAAACATAAAAGCCAAAGAGATTCTGGGAGAACTTGGCTGTGTTTCTCAGAGATCTGAGCTCTCCTGCATGTATGTTCAAAAAGGGAGAGCACCCACCCCTGATTGATGGCTGTCTTTGTTTGTTTGTTCCAGAATTTACTCAGAGTCAACCTACCCACATTATTGTCAATGCTTTAGAATATAAACCAAAGATGGTGATTCTAATAAGCACTGCATCCCTAATGGCTTTCTTTTTCCCACAGGACAGGTGGGCCCCTTTGTAGGTAGGTGCCTTCACATGCCACCATGTCTCTCTTGCAGTAGCTTCAGCACTGTGTTCTACCACCATCTTGATAGGTGGATAACCACACATGTGAACACAGAGAGCAAGACGGTGGCCCAAGTTCACTCAGACTCCCTAAATGTGTGCAAGTCCAGACAGAGCTGAGACTTGACCCCAAGCTTGCTAGCTGCCTCAGTACACTGAGAGATTCTAGTTCTGTCACCAGAGTTTGTGTTGGATAGAATCTAGGGTTATTTTTTTAAGTGGTATGTGTCTATAATTCTAGCAATTTAAAGACCGAGGCAGGGAGACCATTGGGAGTTCAAGGCTAGCTGAAGTTACAGAGCGATTTTGATGCCAGACTGGGCTACATAGCAAGATGTTATATTAGAGGGGAGGGGGATAGGAGAGTGAGAATGAGAATGGGAGAATATTCATAACAAGAATGAGAGAGGATGCAAGAAGAAGAAGAAGAAGAAGAAGAAGAAGAAGAAGAAGAAGAAGAAGAAGAAGAAGAAGAAGAAGAAAAGAAGAAGGGAGAGGGGGAGGGGGGAGGGAAAAGGGAAGGGGGAAGGGAGGGGAGGGGGAGGAAGAAAGAAGAGAAGAGGAGGAAGAGAGAAGAGAAGAGAAGAGAAGAGAAGAGAAGAGAAGAGAAGAGAAGAGAAGAGAAGAGAAGAGAAGAGAAGAGAAGAGAAGAGAAGAGAAGAGAAGATGGGCTGATCATTTAGAGAGTTCTGATCTCCAAGTCATCAGTCTGAACATGTAAGACCCTGGCATCACTCACCTGCTCAGCCTGTTTGTTTGAACATTTTCAGTCCCAAGATCTGTCCTTCCTCTTTCTTTCTGCATACCCCGTTCTCCATCACCCTGATGTGACAGTTAATAGCTTAAGTGTGGCATCTAATGCTCAGATGCCCAGAAAAGGCTGGGCAAGCTGTCCAGAGGGTGCCAGGCAAATGTCAGGAATGACAGGTGCCAGGGCTGGTCACAGAATTCCTCTCCTGACACCTCATGGCAGTGGGAGGCAAGTGTGTGCAGTCCTTGAAGCCCTTTCCTTGTTTAGTTTAATCATTCAGGAGTGAGCTGCATGTATTGTTAAAATACCCAGCGATGGGTGAAAAGAAGAACGCAGTCTCCAGGGAGTCTGAAAGGTCTCTGCTTTCACGTGCTTTTAAAGTGGAGCAGGTTGGGGCTGTCTGGTGTTGTGCTTTTGTAGTCCGAAGTGTTTATGTGTTTTGAAGAAAATGATGTGTGTTCTGCTTTGTAGTTTTGCTAAACATTTAAAAGCACAACAGAGAGTCTTCTAAAAAATGTAACTGCGAAAGAAATACCTGGAGAACAGAAGAGGCGAAGAGAGCAGGCGAAGACAGAGTCCAAAGCTTTAAGAGGGATGTTCAGGCTGTGGGGTGGGGGCTGGGGGGCTTCAGCGGAGCCTGCTGGAGGTACCAAAGCACAGAGCACCATTCTAAGACGCGGCAAGCTGCGAGCCAGTCATATCCATGCTGGCGCTTTAGTACAGTATTTGCTGATCCTTCACATTCTTTTTTTTTTTTTTTTTTTTTTTTAGCTGATGAATAAGGCTCCAGTGGACATTACACGCTAGATCTGAGGTCATTAGCAGTTTGTAAACCTGTGTGTATACATGCATCATCAGATACATGTGTGGGCTAAGTACATCAGAAGTCCTGCTCAACAGTCCTAGAATCACATCCATGAAATAGTTCCACACTTTCAATCATGTCTGTTGGCATGTTCAAATGTACATTTAGAAATACACTCGAGGGGAGAGGGGACTTTCGGGATAGCATTTGAAATGTAAAGTAAGAACATATCTAATAAAAAAAAAAAGAAATACACTCGAGGGATGAGGACATGGCTCAGGGATGGAGTGATTGCAGCACAAACAGGAGGACCCGAGTTCAGTCCCTGGCACCCTTGTGATAGATGAGCAGAGTGGGTGCATGCCTGTGACTCCAGCACACTAGGGCAGGCTGCAGAGATGCACATAGACCCTGGAGTCTCACTGGCCAGCAATTCTAGCTGAAATAGGGACCCTTTGGTTTACAGAGATAACCTACCTCAAAAATAAATGATGGACAAAGACACCTGATATCCACCTGTGTCTTCTACCCATGCCTGCATTGGCAAGAGCATCACTACATACACACACACACACACACACACACACACACACACACACACACACTAAACTGATGTGTAACAAAAGAAATACAGTTGTAGGGGAAGATTTTCTCATCTTTTTATTTCAACTTTTTCATTTATTATTTAATTTTTTTAAATTGTGTATCTGGGGTTTGGGAACACGGCATGCCCCACTGTGTGTGGAAAAAGGACAATCTGTGGGAATCGGCACTTGCCTTCCATTGTGTGAGTCCTGGAGACCTAACTCAACTAGTCAGGCTCTTACAGCACATGCCCCGACCCACTGAGCCATCTTAAGAGCCCCTTATCATCTTCTCATTCAACANAGACAGAGTCCAAAGCTTTGAGAGGGATGTTCAGGCTGGGGGGTGGGGGGTGGGAGGCTTCAGCGGAGCCTGCTGGAGGTACCAAAGCACAGAGCACCATTCTAAGACGCAGCAAGCTGCGAGCCAGTCATATCCATGCTAGCGCTTTCGTACAGTATTTGCTGATCCTTCACATTCTTTTTTTTTTTTTTAGCTGATGAATAAGGCTCCAGTGGACATTACACGCTAGATCTGAGGTCATTAGCAGTTTGTAAACCTGTGTGTATACATGCATCATCAGATACATGTGTGGGCTAAGTACATCAGAAGTCCTGCTCAACAGTCCTAGAATCACATCCATGAAATAGTTCCACACTTTCAATCATGTCTGTTAGCATGTTCAAATGTACATTTAGAAATACACTCGAGGGGAGAGGGGACTTTCGGGATAGCATTTGAAATGTAAAGTAAGAACATATCTAATAAAAAAAAAAAGAAATACACTCGAGGGATGAGGACATGGCTCAGGGATGGAGTGATTGCAGCACAAACAGGAGGACCCGAGTTCAGTCCCCGGCACCCTTGTGATAGATGAGCAGAGTGGGTGCATGCCTGTGACTCCAGCACACTAGGGCAGGCTGCAGAGATGCACATAGACCCTGGAGTCTCACTGGCCAGCAATTCTAGCTGAAATAGGGACCCTTTGGTTTACAGAGATAACCTACCTCAAAAATAAATGATGGACGAAGACACCTGATATCCACCTGTGTCTTCTACCCATGCCTGCATTGGCAAGAGCATCACTACACACACACACACGCACACACACACACACACACACACACACACACACACTAAACTGATGTGTAACAAAAGAAATACAGTTGTAGGGGAAGATTTTCTCATCTTTTTATTTCAACTTTTTCATTTATTATTTCATTTTTTTAAATTGTGTATCTGGGGTTTGGGAACACGGCATGCCCCACTGTGTGTGGAAAAAGGACAATCTGTGGGAATCGGCACTTGCCTTCCATTGTGTGAGTCCTGGAGACCTAACTCAACTAGTCAGGCTCTTACAGCACATGCCCCGACCCACTGAGCCATCTTAAGAGCCCCTTATCATCTTCTCATTCAACANATTTTTTTAAATTGTGTATCTGGGGTTTGGGAACACGGCATGCCCCACTGTGTGTGGAAAAAGGACAATCTGTGGGAATCGGCACTTGCCTTCCATTGTGTGAGTCCTGGAGACCTAACTCAACTAGTCAGGCTCTTACAGCACATGCCCCGACCCACTGAGCCATCTTAAGAGCCCCTTATCATCTTCTCATTCAACAGTCGTAGATTTGGAGGGCCGACCAAACTATAAAACCTAGGCCCGAGATCACAACTGTGTCAAGAATGCAAGCTTTTCATTTCACATGTCCGTTATGTGTGGGCATCGTCTCCCATTCCTTGAGCCTCACCCACCCAGTTTCTTCTCGTTTGCTGTGTTGGTTATGAGAAGGATAGATGCGTATCACCCTCTCTCTTTCCCGAACTGCCTCTGTCTACCGCCCTTGTCTGTCTTGGGTTTTCTCAGCCCCTTCCTCTACACTGCATCTCTTTTAGTTCCAAAATTAGAACATTCAATTTAGGAAGAACAATTAAGTGGGCGGGGGGGGGGACGGGGGGGCGGGGGGCGGTGTATCTGAAATAAGGAAAGTCATTTCTGCTTCTCTGTTGGGCACAGGATCACTGGCAGCGCCGGCAGCATCCTCGCTGGAGATTCAGTCCCATTCTTAAATGTCAGCTTCAGGAAAATCTAGGTCTCAGAAAGGTCTACAAGTTCCCCAAACTCCACTGTCAGCGCGAAACGGCCCCAGAACGCAGACCCAGAGGCTGCCGCCCCACGGCTGCGATCTCACTAGCCCGTGTGCAAGATGTGCTCCATAAAGCAGTGGTTGGTGTTTTACGTGATTTCTCACCCAGTAAATATTTATTATCTCCTCAGTACTTTGACCTGTCTCTTGAAACCTCGTATACCTGGAGCCCTCTAACTGCTCCAAGGAACTTTTCCTTTGAGAGGACAGTCCTTTTAAAAGTGATCTTTACAAACTGGGGAATCAGAACCACCTGGGATCCTGTCCAGAAGGCACACTGCTGACCTACTTCTCTTCCAGGGGAGCTCGGTGAAGCGAATGAGTCTGAGAACCGCTAGCATAAGGATTCTTCAGGAAGGCATGGCCTAGTTTATGCAGTTAAAGACCCTCCAAAGCAATAGGTCTCTGCAGTGATTTTTATCATCTGGGCAGTATCTTTGGGTTCTTTGGCTTGTTCTAACTGAAAGGAATGGGTGGGTAATATAGGTTTCTATAGGGCCAGAGACATTGAAAATGCTGTACAGTGGACAGGCAATTCATCCATTGCAAAGAATTGAGTTATTAGTACCAACACTGAGAGATTCTTCTGAAAAACAGACACCTGTGGTCCCAACCTAAAATTCCCAGTCTCTTCTGCACAGGAACCCCAGAGGGTGTTTGTTGGTTTGGTTTGGTTTGGTTTGGTTTGGTTTGGTTTGGTTTGGTTTGGTTTAATTGGCAAATATCCTCTACACATAGCCATCAGTTTGATGAAGATATTTACAGTGAGGTAGGTCACATATGGGCCATTCCCAGACAGGACACCATTCCCAGATAAGAGTTTGTACTTTCATGTTATATGTGTGTATGATTTTATGTATATATATATATATATATATATATATATATATATATATATATATATACACTTTATATGTATATAATCTAGGATCCACATATGAGAAAAAACATGATATTCCTTTATGGTCTGGCTTATTTTCTTTAACATAATCATCATCGGTTCCATTTATGTTCCTCCAATGAGATAATTTTATTCTTCTTTATGGCTGACGGCAACAGCATTGTGCACATGCCTATTTTCTTTATCTATTCACCTGTTGACTTACATCTTAACTGATTCCATAGTGGTAAGTAGTAGTGGACCAATGCATATCCTTTAGCTATGGTCCCGACAGTGATCCCAAAGCAATTCTGTTTTTAGGTTTTTGAGGCACCCCCCCCCATAGTAACTGGACTCAAGGGTTTCTTTTCTAATGGCTTGGAATAATGCTTTTCATACTGAATCATTTATTCAGCTTATTGATTTATGGTCAGCATATTTTAATGGAATTAGATAGGGTGGAAGATAATAGAATGAGAAAAAAAGGAATCTATATCAGAGTCTGCTTCGCATCATAAGGACAAGTGTTCATGAAATTTTCATTTCGGTTTCATATGTGAGCTTAGTTGAGGTGGAATAGATACAAAGGAATGTAAGATGTGTTTCTCTTGCATATTGTTTTATTATGAAGCCTGATAAATGTCCAGACGTGGGTGGTGCCTCCTAAATGTGAAAAAATAAAATGACCAAACTCCTCAAAGATGGTGCTGGAACACATTGTTCTGAAACAAGGGACAAGCAGTCGAGAAACTCACCTGGGTGTGTCCCGTGTGGAATTTGCGAGTGTTAGCAAGGGTGCAAGATGTGCTCTAGGTTGCCAATAGCAATGGGAAATAGTGATTTAAAACTGTAATATGACATAAGTTTAAAAATTCCAGAATGTCTGAAAAATACAATGTCAAGTGTGATGAGAACAGGAAGTGTAGGGTGTTTTACACATTCCTAGTTGAAAGTGCACATTAATGCACATATTTTTGGAAAGCATGATATACTAAAACTAAGTATTTAATTTTTAAAAAGTCCACCAGTTCTTTTTCTACTCTGATTTTCTTAACAGGACTGCCCATGTACCATGACTGTTTGCCACAAATATCCAAATAATAGAACATATACATCATTAATATATTCATACACCAAATGTTGTATTGTGCTTTTAATCCCAACATTCAGGAGGCAGAGGCAGAGAATCTCTGAGTTTGAGGCCAGCTTGGCCTACAGGATGACAAGACAGCCAGATCTGTAGATTCTGGGACAGCCAGATCTACACAGAGAAACCATATGTCAATAAAAATAGTAATCCAAAGATAAAGTTGAATTAAATAAGTCAGACACATAGAATACCATTTATATAAATATTAATCTGTAAAAACCTAGTTAGACTCATACTTAAAAGACTATAAAAGCCAGGTGTGATGGTGGATACCTTTAATTTCAGCCATTGATGGGGCAGAGGTAGATGGATCTCTGTCAGTTCAGGACCAGCCTGTTCAACAAAGAGAGTTCCAGAACAATCATGGCTACAAAGAGAGACTCTGTCAAAAGAAGGGGAAGGATACAAAATATGCTAATATTATTTAAAAGGGGCAATTATTAGCTTTTAGAGAGATAACTAGCATTATGGCTGTTTAAAAAATGATACCTTAAAGAGAAAACGTTTAGGATGTAAATAAAATAATTAATTAACTTTAAAAATGCCTTGAATGGGCTGGAAAAAAGGCTCAGCAGTTAAGAGAAGTGACTGCCCTTTTATAGGTCCTGAGTTCAATTCCCAACATCCACATGGTGGCTCACAACCATCTGTAGTGGGATCCGATGCCCTCTTCTGGTGAAGACAGCTACAGTGTACTCATATAAATAAATAAAATTTTAAAAAGATTCCTTGCAGCTCAGGGATGTTAGCTCAGTGCTAATTTATAGTAATCAATAGTGTAGCATTGAGGGAAGTCAGGACAGGAGTTAAATGTAGCAGCTTGAAGGCATGAACTGAAGCAGAGACCAAAGAATAAGGTTTCTTCTCGGCTTGTTTCCGAGTGACCTGCTTAGCTTGTTTTCTTATACAGCCCAGGTCCACCTGCCTGGATAGGCTGGGCTCTTCTACATCAAATAGCAGTTAAGAAAATGCTCACACAGACATACCCACAGGTCAATCTGATGGAGGCAATTTTTCAATTAAGGTTTCTTTTTTCCAGGTAGGTCAGGCTGACAACCAAGATTAACCATCACAAGTCCACTCCTTGTCACCTGGACACACAAATACATCTGCAAAACCATAACCCTTCCTTTCTCATTTACCCCCACAATTCTCATGCCAACATTACAATACAAAAGAGAACAACTTTAAATTTTCTACCACCTTATAAAAATTCCAGTGGTTTAAATATACAGATACTAAGCAATCTGTCAGTCTGACTATCTCGTGTATGTGTGTGTGTGTGTGTGTGTGTGTGTGTGTGTGTGTGTGAATCTGAATATACAAAGTACCGTGGTCCATGTGCAGAGGTCAGAGGACAAGCTAAGGTGTCAGCCCTTGCCTTTCAGCTTGTTGTGTTTCTGTTGTCTACCCAGGATTACTGGTCCGCAAGCTCTCAGGGATTCTCCCGTCTCTGTCTCCTATCTCCCCATATGTGCGTGGGGATTGTAGACACCCTTGCTATAGGTCCAGCTTTTGTTTGGACTAAAGGGATTTGAACTCAGCTTCTAACAGCTACATGGCAAATCCTTTTAGTCCCTGAGGCATCTTCCAAGCCTACCTTTTCAAAATATATTTTTGTACTTTACTTCTGAATAATGGTGGTCATAATCCCCACCCCCTGAGGATTACCACCACCCAGAAATTTGAAAAGTACTAAGAGAGGGGAGATATGGTGGGTCTAACTTAGAGAATATTCTGACCACTGTTTGCTGTACAAACTGGTTTGGAGACAGGATCTCACAGTTCTCTTCTACCTCTTCTACACACCGGAGAAAAGATTTCTGGAGCCAGCACTGAATTTAAACTGGGTGATAAGGAGCTCAGGTAAATCTGCTTTGAAACAGTGAGTTTGACTTTCAGTGAAGAAGTCACAGAAGGTTCTAGAATGGAAGGTACCCCACAAGGCTGAAGACAGACATGTTTAAATTTTTGTAGAGTTACACCATGTATATCTTTGCTGTTCATGATGGTATCCTCTAACCACTTATGGTGACTTAAATTTGAATTAATTTAAATATAAGAGAACTTACAACTCAATGCCCAGTTGTGTTAACCACAATTCCAAAGCTCATGGCTGCTTTAATGGATGCAGGGATGAGAACTTACATCATCACAGAGCATTGGACAGGATAGTACTGCGTCCTTCTCTGTCTCCAGAGAAGAGACCCGGGTGCAGTGTCTCAATGGACACAAAAGAAAAGAGACCACCTGAGGAAAGAAAGGGGTACTCCAAAGCCAAGGGTGTCATCCCCAAAGTTCTTCATGAGGAATCAGAAGCCCGCAGTTTCCTCCTTAACGTCTTTTCCAGAATGTCAGCATGAAAGATTACACACTCCGTTTGAAACTTGAAAAATCAGAATTTTAATTGATTCACTCATAGCTTAGGAAAAAAGGGAATGTAGTTTGTGAGGGTTCCTAGCAAGAGGCCCTGGAAGCTTGATCATTGTCTAAAACCAATCAAGCAATGAGCCAGTCCAAAGCATTTTTAAATCAACCTCTTAGTGCCTCATGAATAGCTGTGAACAGCAGATGAGTTCCAGAAGTATAGAAAAATCTACTATGCACAGAAGTTTTGAAGGGAAAAAATACGAGAAGGAAAGCTATAGAAAGGGACTACAAAGAAAGCATAAGTAATAGACGTTTAATAGGAGATATTATACTTGTTACCTTGAGCGATGAGAAATGGATGAGTAGAGCCACACAGTTAAAAAGTAAAATGAGTTATTAGGAAATTAAAATATGATAAATGTAAAAATTCGGATTTAATACTTCAGAAAAGCATGTTGAGGAAATCTTCCAAACAGCTCAAGCAAGCAAATAAACAGGCAAGATGCTACTGTTACTAACAACGACAACATTAATAGATTTTGTTCTTGTAGTTAAAGGACTCACTCCTTGCTTCTGTTTCATGATCTGTTGAATTCAGTGCTGACTCCAGAATTTCTGTTTGTGATAATATTATGACTATTATTATTATTATTATTACTATTATTATATTGGGGGCATTGTGAGGAAAGACATCCAAAGAATCAATTTGAGGAGAATAACTTCAAATGCATAAAAGTTCCATAAAAGAGAATATATGTGGGCAGGGGTTCAAAGAAATAATAGAGGAGAATTCCGCAGGCCTGAAAGCTGTAAAAGCTTTGTGAATCCTCAGGATCGACCGTTTGAACCAAGATGCACCATCATGAAATCTGAGGACTTCAGAGACAAATGAAGTGATCCATCCTAATATTTCAGGGCACACACAACAAACCCAAGATTCTCGGTTACAACCAGTTACAAAGATTATTGGTTACGATCGGCTCACTTCTTCCTATTGTTTAAAGCAATTATTTCATAAAGTACAATTTTATTATATACATAGGTGTGCCAGAAGTAAAGCCAGTATTTGAGAGGGAAAGAGAGAAAAAGACAGAAGGAGAGGAAGGGAAAAAAGAAGGGGTAGAGGAAGGGGTGGGGGTGGGGTGAGAAAGAGAATCAGAAGCAGATGTGCCATATTGAAACCTGAGAGACATTACACGAAAGGGTGGGATAATCACCCAGAAGGCATTGCATATGTCAGCTTTGTGATAAAACAAAAAACAAAAGGAAGAGGCAAACAAAAATCTTCAGTAAGAGAGAGAGAGACAGAGAGAGAGAGAGAGAGAATGTCGAATGTGCAGCCGGGCCTTAGCTGGGGAGCAGGGCTGTGTGTGCAGCTTGCTTTTGAATTTGTATCCTCCACAGCTGGAAGAACCAACTTCTGTTGTAGCCCAACCAGCTCAAGTTGTTTTCTTCAAGACAGTCCTTGGGACAGAAAACCAGGGGCTGAAGAAATTTCTCTAGCCCTCCCAACTGAAAGAAAGAAAGAAAGAAAGAAAGGAAGGAAGGAAGGAAGGAAGGAAGGAAGGAAGGAAGGAAGGAAGGAAGGAAGGAAGGAAGAAAGAAAGAAAGGAAGGAAGGAAGGAAGGAAAGTAGATAGATGTGACCACCATTAAACATTTCAAACTTCAGCATCAAAGAACCGTCAATTTCATCCAGTGACTAACAATTAATGAATGATTTAGCACCTTCAAGTTTACCAAAGTCTTTTAAAATATTTAAATTTTTATTTGTGTGTATGAAATGCACATACACAGAAATATGTGTGTGTCAGTGTATGTGTTTGTGAGTGCAGTGAGCGATGAGGCCAGAAGAGAGTGCTGGATTTGGACAGACAAGCAGTTGTGAGCTGCCCAGAGACCAAATTTAGTCCTCAACAAGAACAGGAAGTATTCTTGACCACTGAACTATTTCTTGAGGTCAGTACCAGAGTCTTTTAAATGCTGATACCCTCCAGGGAGCCAAGAGGGTTGGGATATAGTTTCTGCTTTCAAGAAGCTCTCTGTTTTCATGTGTTTCCAGAGATCATCCTAGGTACTATTTTCCCTACTGTGGTCTGCATTTGTTTGGCCCGAAGATGATTTCTTTTCTTGGTGTATAAGCCTAGTATAGTCTCTGATTTCTTTCAGTGGTTTACAATCACCATGACTGTCTTTTGATTTAAAATGTTGCTTTGAAGACGTTGGCTATCGTCTTACTTTTGAAAGAAATGCATGAGGTTGGGAATGGTGGTGCACACCTTTAATCCCAGCACTTGGGAGGCAAAAGAAGGTGGATCTATGAATTCTGCAGAGCAACTTTCAGGACAGCCAGAGTTACACAAAAAAAAACCCTGTCTGGGGTGGGACGAGAGAAAAAAAGAAATGAAAGAAAGAGGCAGAGACACTCAGAGAGAGACAGAGAGAGAGAGAGACAGAGACAGAGACAGAGACACAGAGACACAGAGACACAGAGGCAGACAGACAGAGAGGCATATATTTCTCCTAACTGAACTTGAGCTCAAGCCATCAGTTTTCAGAAGAGATGTGATCAGGTCGGTGCCCAGTGATGGCTTCCATTTAACTGAAGAAGTTCAGAGGGTATCGTAGATATTCTCAAAGTGTAGCTGTCTGCTTTTCACTGGCTTTCTGGAAATTTTAGCCAGGTTCTTTTCAAATATGCCTCTTGCCCTAACTCCCCCTCTTCTCCCCATTCTCCCTGCTGTCTGTGTGTCATCCTTGATAACCAGGCCTTTCTTGAACTCTGTCTGCTTTGCTGGTCAACTTGTCTACGTCAGTCATAATTGTAGTTATTTCAATATTCAGCTCAAATGTTTCTCTTTCTGCAGTTTGTTTACGGACTACAAATATCTGTTGAAGTTGTAAAGTGTTGTCTATTTTTCTTGTACATATAAACCATGGTCACTGTGATGTCTGTGTGCAGTGATTCACACTTGACCCCCTTGTGTATAAGTTTCATAGTACTGTCCAATATTTCCTTTGCATCTTCTATCTTTTGGACCTATTTATTAGCATGCCTACTAATATTTTTAATAATTGTGAGTGTTACACATACAAAAATCATATAAATTGAGACTCAGTTGATAGTATTTATTTCTAGGGAATGTCTTAATTAGGATTGCTGTGCAGATACACCAATACCAAGGCCACTCTTATAAAGGACATTTAACTAGGGCCAGCTTGCAATTCAGAGTTTCAGTCCATTATCATCAAGGCAGGAAGAATGACAGACATGGTTCTGAAGGAGTCAAGATTTCTGAATTTTGATCTGACTGCAGCCAGGAAAGACTGTTCATGGGCAGCTAGGAGGGGAGCCTCTTCTGCGCAGGGCAAATACTGAGCACAGCACCTCAAAGCCTGCCTACAACACGACACACTTCTTCCAACATAGCCACACCTCCTCATACTGCCATTTCGCAGGAACCAAGCTTATTCAAACCACCACAGGGGAGGGTGTGCTTTCTTGTGAGAACAGGGCAAGCTGACCTAGTCTAGAACAATGCTAAGTAGAATCCAGAGTTTCAGCCACGAACAGGGCAAGCTGACCTAGTCTAGAACAATGCTAAGTAGAATCCAGAGTTTCAGCCACACAGACACACAGACACACACAGACAGACACACACACACACTTTGCGTGGCTGGCCTACTTTTTAGTGTCCCTCAGTTCCTCATGCAGCCCTGATGGGAGTCAAGGAGCTCATCTCTTTAAAGGTCCTGAAATAACCTCTCCCAGTGCTGTGAGAATAATTACTCGGTTTCTTAGCTTCTGGATTGTGACTTAAAAGTAAGCAGATGACAGAAAGGAAAAACACAGTAGGGAAAAGGCAAACGCTGGACTAGCCTTATGACTCCAGGCTCTCGGCTTGTAGGGCCTGAGGTCAGCCCTGATTCAGCTCACAAATGCTTCAAGCAGATTTTGAAGACGCCTTTTTTAGTGTTTTCTTACAAGTTCAAATCTCAAACTGTTTTTTGTTTGTTGTTTGGCATTTGTTCTGTTTGTTTGTTTTGTTTACTTCTTAGGGGCAGGGGTCTCACTCTGTAACCCAGGCTGATCTGGAACTTCCTGTGTATCCCACACTGGCCCCAGTCTCATAATCATCTTCCTCTTCAGCTTGCCAACAGCAAGGATTAGTGGAGCAAACCAGTACACACAGCTAAGAATTGTTTGCCTTTTGGGTTTCAGAGTTTGCTCAGTGGTTAAGCATACCTATGGTAACAGAGCTCACGACTGTATGTAACTCCAGATATAGCAGATATAATGCCTTTGGCCTTCATGTGTGTCTGTGCCCATGAGTGTGTGCACATACCACACACACACACACACACACACACACACATGCACAGACATACTCACACATACAGAGACACACACACACACACACACACACACACACACGAGATACATACATACACACACACCCAGACATACACGCACACACAGAGAGACATACACAGACACACACAGACATATACAGACATACACATACACACACACCCAGACATACACGCACACACAGAGAGACATACACAGACACACACAGACATATACAGACATACACATACACACACACACAGATATACATATATACACACTCACCCAGATGTACACACACAGATACACACACACACACATACAGAGACACACAGACTTACACAGAGAGAGAGACACACACAGATACACAGACACACACACACATTAAAATAATAATAATAAAAAATTAGTTTGGAGTGGTAGAACACACCTTTAATGCCAGCACTCTGGCACAAGAGGCCAGCCTGGTCTATATAGTGAACCCCAGGACAGGCAGAGTGACATAGTGAGATCTTGTCTCAAGATAATAATAATATTATCGGGGCTGGTGAGATGGCTCAGCGGGTAAGAGCACCCGACTGCTCTTCCGAAGGTGATAAGTTCAAATCCCAGCATCCACATGGTGGCTCACAACCATCCGTAACGAGATCTGGCGCCCTCTTCTGGAGTGTCTGAAGACAGCTACAGTGTACTTACATATAATAAATAAAATAAATCTTTAAAAAANGTTTGTTTGTTTGTTTGTTTGTTTGTTTGTTTGTTTTGAACATCTAAGTAGTCAAGGTTTATCTCAGCAGGTAAGAAGACAGAAAGTAGAAAGTAGACAACTGTGCAGTGCAGAGAGGTCCTAGTCCAGCCACAGTGGCCAAGGCCTTGCTTTTCCAAGAGAAAGAAAACCAAGTTTCATTTCTTATGTTCATAATAAAGCCTCCACTGTAGAGTGCTTCGGCTGGTCGGAGCAGGGTGACCAAAGAGAGACTTTTGCATGAACATCGGGTGCTGGGAGTTCACAAGGCTCTCATTCCCTCTTTGTCTACACAGGAAGAACCCTATCTAATCCAACTCCCAGCCCAGCCTTCCCTTGCTAGGCTCTGCTCTGAGAAGTTGCATCTAGCTGTCAACTGCATCATAATTTGGGAAAGTGTCAGATAAAATAATCTTTTAATCCCAACTAATGGGCGCACTTAATATTGATTTACAAAGGACGGTTGCTATTAACTTATATATTTAATATTGACTTTATGAAATGTGACGTAATGAAGAGAAACATAAAAATTTTCCATCATTTTGTCATCATTACTTAGTCTATTAAACTGTTTTATGCTGCTGGGAGATTTGTTGAAAATCAGAGTGCCAATTCAGAAATGCAAAGTTCATTGATTTCTATTCACCTTTATCTATGTATAAATTCAATGTAAGGAGAAGGTTACAGGCAACTAATTGTGTGATTGAATTCTACTAATTTTTATCTTAAAATATTTTGAGGCAGCAATTTTGAAAAAGGGAGGCATTAAATTTTAAAGCTAGAACAAATCTTAGTTAACTTTCTCTTGAAACATTAATTTCTTTCTTAAAATAAAATTGTATAAAAATACTTCACTTTGCATATGAAAACATAGACCCAACTTAATGTTAGTGAGAAGTAATAAGAAAAAAAAGATACTTTAAAAGCTATAGAGTGAGCCAATTTGTGTCAGCATACACCTTTACTCTCAGTACTTGGGAGGTAGATGCAGGAAGAACTTTGAGTTCAAGGCCTGCCTGGTCTATAGAGTAAGTTCTAAGATAGCCTGAGCTACACAGAGAAACTCTCTTTAAACATTCCCTCCCTCCCGCCAAAAGAAAACCTACAATGTCAAACTGTTCTTCTGTTCCTCTGTCTTAGAGACATTGAGATGTTGTCATATGCCAGGCAAACAAACACCCACCTTCTTCTCAAGGTACCTGCTGTCCTGAGGTAAATACACAGCTAGAAACAGAGAGTAATGGGAAGTGTACTCGAGACCAAAAGAATAATTTTATTTAAGAAACTCAGAAAGGATTTTTTTTAAAGCACCTCTGGGGCTGGAGAGATGACTCAGCAGTTAAGCTGCTCTTCCAGAGGTCCCGAGTTCAATTCCTAGGAACCAATGGTGGTTTACAACCTTATGGGGTCTGATGCCCTCTTCTGGCACGCAAGTGTACATGCACATGAGAGATGGCTCAGTGGTTAAGAGTACTGACTGCTCTTCCAGAGGTCCTAAGTTCAATTCCCAGCAACCACCTGGTGGCTCACAACCATCTGTAATGGGATCTGATCCACTCTTCTGGTGTGTACAGTATACTTGTATAAATAAAAATACGTAAAAGAAATTTTTAAAGGAACTCAGAAAAGAATTTGTGTTGGAGTTAGCCAATGAGAGGAGAAAGGTTGAAATGACTGGGACTAAGTTCAATGTAAAAACAGTGAGCTGGAGATTTAGCCTTGGGATAGCTTTGGAAATTAAGAATATACCAAACAAAGGGTCTGGACTTTATGTGACAGAGAGCTGCAAATGTACCAAGCGAGGAGAAACATGATCTGCTTGGTTTTTCAGAACACATCCATGTGGGGGGCGGTGGGGGGGGGGGAAGATGGCTCTGCATGGGGATCAGGAGAGGACCCGCTAATTCCAGCACCAAGGAGGTCAGAACAAGGATATTCCTCTAGCTTGTTGGCCAGTCAGTCTAGCTGAGTTAGTGAGCTCTGGTCCCAGTGAGAGTGTTTGTGTCAAAAGAGAGATGGAGGGTAATTGAGAAAGACATCCCAAGCCAACTTAGCCTACCCATGCACCCTTGCACATGTATGTGCATGAGCATGCACGCACACACACATGAAAGATACAATTATGCCAACATATTATATTGGTGATAAAGTAGGGACATTCTGGTGGCTGGAAGCAATACAATTGTCTAGATAAGACAGTCTTGAACGGCGGCATCGTTATCTGTGTGCATCTATCTTTCTCCACTGATGCACACATGAAGGCTCTAATTTAAAGATGGATGGTGAAGAAAAGAAATAATTTAAGTTAAATAAAATGGGTAGGTGGTGGGTCCCTTACTGCAGATAAGGGGAGGTGATAAGTCGCAGATGGGTCCTCTGAGTGACATTCAGAGAAAAAGTTTTGATCTGGGCATCTGTGCACTGGCTGACCAACACTTCCTTTCTCCAGAGATCGCTTTAGCCCACTCCCTTGACTACTGAAAGACTTTCCAGCTTTATGTGATTGTTGATGTGATTCCTAGGCACGGGCTGTTCTCCGAGTCTAAGCAGACGGAATACCTAGGGAGATGCAGAGGAATCTTGATGGTAGCTCATTTGGAGAAGGAAATTACTTCATTTCTTCTTCTGAGTCCCTGAATTCTCTAGGTCTGTGAAGGAATTCAGGGGCTGTGCTGATTAAAATAGAGTTTGTAGCAGTGAAACATTGGGCATCACTTCAGAAAACGCGGGAGCACTTTCTTCATATACTAAGTCTAGAATTAGCTGTTCAAGGATTGATATGCTTTTCAAGGGAATGGCCACAAAGTCAAAGCATTTCATTGCCATTTCTATCTGTAACGATCCTTTTTATCCCCAAGGTGCAAAGATGACTCTGTTATCACCAGACATTACATCCTTATTACTCCATCCCAGCCAGTAATAAGAATGTAAAGGGAATGGACATCAGCATTCTGTCTATCTGCTTCTGAGCTATAAAACAATAACACACAGCCCCCATTCCACAAGCCCTACACAAGAAACTTCTTTTTGTTCAGAATTATGATAAATGACCATGCACACATGCAAAATAGTCTGGAATATTAACTTCTTTAGCCCAGGTACATTGGAGTCAGAATAAATTGTGATTGGTAGGAAAGAATGCACGTTATGGGTACAGAACTAGCTGAGCCTGCCAGTCAATTTCCCAATGAAATACAGGGAGTAGAGTATGTCTGTATGTACTATAGTTTATTGATCATTTTGATATACAGGTACTAACAAAGAAAGATATGACGTCTAAAGAATTCCAAGGGTGGAGGATCTCCTGAGAATAGAGGTTAGCTTACCACTACTGATGCCCTTACTCCACCAGCACACACCCCACTTTAATTTCTCTCTTTCACAGGTGGGATGAAGTGCTTAGGATTCCAAGACAATATTGATCCACAAGTCCAGATTTGAGGAGGACATTGCAAGCATCACAAGTATTACTGGAAAAATAGTGGAGACGAAGCTTTCTTACTTACAGAATACAGTTTACTTAGGTTTAGTGGAGACACTAAGAACACCCCAGATCAAGTACCCATCTTGAGTCTTCATTACAAAAGTGTTCGCATATGCCAACTACATCCTTTGTAAGGGGCCTTCATAGCTTCTGCAGCCAAGACATGGAGTACGGTGTTTATTTCCCAAGCTTTGAATCTAAGTTGGCCATGAGATCAGTTGATTGTGCTTGATAAAACATTGTAAATGTGTTCTTAATGTAGAAGATGTTCTGCACAGAACCTCTTGAAAATGTGTCTCCTCTGTGTGAATCAATTAAATGACAAGAAAGCCAAGACCCAGTCACTTTCATTGGCCTAGCCCAAACTAGTCTATGTGAATAAGGCCATCTTCACCACATAGGTTCCAGGTGTCATGACCCCTGTGTGGATGTCAGAGGGCAGCCTGCAGTAGGAAGTTTTCTCCTCCCTCACGTGATGTGCATTCTGGGGATATAACTCACTAAATCAAGCTTTTCAGAAGAGTTTTTTTTTTTCCCTTCTGAACCATCTGATTAGCTCTCCTAACTCCCAGTGAACCCTTATCAGATCTTCCAAACAGACTTGGGCCAGAAGAACTGCCTCCATAGCTTGTGGAGTTAGGAGCAATAAATTTGGTTGTGGATTGGAGTCAATAATCTGGGAATTGTGTATGATGAAATTTGAATTCCCTAAAATAAAGCTCACTTTGGACCACACAACTATCTACAATTATTAGGGGATTACACAAATGTTTCAGCTGTACCTTAAGCTGAATTGCTTTAGTCAGCTGTGAACAAATTCTCAACTGATGAAGTTTGATTAAGAAGATAGAAAGGGGGCTGGGGAGATGGCTCAGTGGTTAAGAGCGCCGACTGCTCTTCCAAAGGTCCCGAGTTCAAATACCAGCAACCACATGGTGGCTCACAACAATCCCTAACGAAATCTGATGCCCTCTTCTGGAGTGTCTGAAGATAGCTACAGTGTGCTTACATATAATAAATAAATAAATCTTTTTTAAAAAGGAGAAGAAGAAGATAGAAAGGAGAAACTGCAAACAAGTGACATGGCAAAGTATCTCTCAAGTCCCTCCAAGGACCCACAAGCTAAGGACTCGTCTCCCACATCTTTGCACCATTGGGATTCATGGAAACTTTAAGAGGCAGGAACTAATCAGAGGATGTTCAATTGTTATGGGATATATGTGTTTTGAAGCTACTTCCTGTGAATTGAAACTTTCGCTCAAAGTTGATCAGAATTTTCTAGCCCAGAAATTTGCAAGACTTGAGGTGTTCAGAAAGTGTGTCACATAGGCAGATGCCAACAAGAGCCTGCTGACAGGAGCCTGATATAGCTGTCTCCTGCGAGGCTCTGCCAGTGCCTGGCAAATACAGAAGTGGATGCTCACAGTCATCCATTGGACGGAGCACAAGGTCCCCAATGAAGGAGCCTGAGAAATACCCAGGGAGCTGAAGGGGGCTGAAGCCCCATAGAAGGAACATCAGTATGAACTAACCAGTACCCTCAGAGCTCCTTGGAACTATACCACCAATCAAAGAAAACACATGGTGGAATTTGTGGCTCTAGCTATATTTGTAGCAGAGGATGGCCTAGTTGGTCATCAATGGGAGGAGAGGCCCTTGGTCCTGTGAAGGCTCTATGCCCCAGTATAGGGTAATGCCAGGACCAGGAATGGAAGTGGGTGGGCTGGGGAGCAGGTGAGGGGGAGAGGGGGATAGGAGATTTTTTGAGGGGAAACTAGGAAAAGTGATAACATTTGAAATGTAAATAAAGAAAATATTAGCTGGGCGTGGTGGCACACACCTTTAATCCCAGCACTCGGTAGGCAGAGGCAAGTGGATTTCTGAATTTGAGGCCGGCTTGGTTTACAAAGTGAATTCCAGGACAGCCAGGGCTTCACAGAGAAACCCTGTCTCAGAAAACAAAACAAAACAAAACAAAACAAAACAAAAACAAAAACAAAACAAAACAAAAAGTGTGTCACTATTCATAAATCTCTTCTGCGAGGCTGTATAGGTAGCAAACAATTGCTGGGGAGGAGGTGACTTTCCAGTTGAAGTGTCCACAGGTTAGACAGGAGAGTTCCAACTGTCATGAGTTCCATAAATACTTCCCTAAGATCGGGCTATAGGTAAGCCTGTAGGACATTTTCTTAATTAGTGATCAATTTGAGGGGGCCCAGTTTGTTGTGGGTAGGGACACCTATTGTGGTCACTGAGAGAGTGATGAGCTTTTTTTGGTGACTTGCTCCCTTTTGGATCACCCATGTCCCTGCAAATCACCTCTCATTCATGCAATTCTAAAGCTCACTGTTTCGCCAAGCTGGATCTGGTACAATCATCTCTTCTGTCTGTCTTCAGTGCCTTATCTAGAGGTAATACAATAAAACTGATACCCAAATAGGTATCCAACAAGAACCATAGATAATTTAGAGAGAAGTAGTTAAACAGTCCTTGCAATGGGCAGTAAGATATACAATATAGAGGCTGATATGTGTGAAGGTAGAACACCCAGGAGCAATCTCAATATGGATATCATTCCCCATATGGCTGGCTGGTTTTGTGTCAATTTGTCACAAGTCAGAGTCATCACAGAGGAGGGATCTTTGATTGAGAAAATATTTTATAAGATTGGGTTGTAGGCAAACCTGTGGGGCATTTTCTTAATTAGTAATTGGTTTGAAAGGGTCCAGCCCATTGGGTGTAGAGACAGACACTCCTGCAATGGAGGTCCTGAGAGCTATAATAAAGGAGAAAGAGCAAGCCTTGAGGATCAAGTAAGTAAGCAGCACTCCTCCACGGCCTTTGCACCAGCTCCTGCCTCCAGGTTCCTGCCCTGCTTGGGTTCCTGTTCTCGACTTACTCCAACGATGAACACTGATGTGGAAGTACAAGCCAAGTAAACCCTGTCTTCCCCAATTTGCTTTTGGTCATGGTATTTCATCACAGCAATAATAACCCTAACTGGTACTGATGGCTTTCCTTCTTAGTGTATTGGCAGCTGCATGCACCCCGATGTGGATGAGAAGACATGCCAACTAGGTCAAGCTCTGTACTGGAGAAAAATCTTTATGAGGAATCCCAGAGTGGCCATCTTCCTCTACGTCATTTGAGACGACATTCCTCCTTAATAAATGGGGCCTGCCAAATGAGTACCAGGACAACCTCTGAAAGGCCAAAGAATTAGAGAATATATTGTAATCCCCAAAGGCAGTACATGGATAGAGTTGGAAGGTCTCTGCAGCCAGTTGGGTGGCCTCTGCTCTAGGTGGTAAGACATGTCACAACTGATGCTGAACTGTCCCTAAAAAGGATTTGCCTTTGTAAGGCAGGAGCTATGAAGAGATGTGGCTGATAATCTCCTGCTTTACCTTCTCATTTGCCAGGGGAAATGGGGCTTATGGAGGAGAAAGGAGGATGAGATGAAGTTGCTGTTTTGCTGGTTTCGTTTCTCACTGTGAGCAGTGCATAAGGCATATAACATAGGTCTGTGCTAAGGGGCCCTTGCAAGGACCCAAAAGCAGTGAGAAGGGAGAGAGCCGTCACCCCTGAAATTCGACTTTATCACAGAGGAGGGGGAAATTCTGGACTCATCATGGAGGTAAAGGCTTTGATAGTGGCTCAGCACAAGGAATACTCAGGGGATACTTTGCATTGGGACTGCTAAACTCGGGATTTAAAGCAACAAATGAAAGGACCCTCACAGCTGGGCTTGTGAGGCTGTGAAACATGGGAGTGAGTAGATGAGACTGGCTGCTATGACGGAAGGAGGAGGAGGAGGAGGAGGAGAAGAAGGAGAAGAAGAAGAAGAAGAAGAAGAAGAAGAAGAAGAAGAAGAAGAAGAAGAAGAAGAAGAAGAAGAAGAAGAAGAGTCCCCAGAGTATGCTGTGCACTTGTCTCCCCTGCAAGAATGTATGCTAAGAATAGAGTTTTGATGTTTGTTTGTTTGTTTGTTTGTTTTAATCCAGAACTGCTGCCTCTTAGAATCCAAGGGTGGTTGATGGAGAAACAATAGGCACAGTGCCACCTCAGAGCCTTTCCTATACAGGGAGCAGGCTTGAGCAGCAGGTGAAGCAAGCAAAACCATGGTCCTATTCCCCCTTGGCGCTGGATAGGGTAAACTATCACAGTATACCATCATGGGTGAGGAGGAGTGGGGCATCCCACAGCAGCATCTGGGAAGGAGGAAGCAGGGTCTCATAGAGAGCTGGCTGTAGTTTACAGAGCGCTAAAGAAGATGCCACCTCCTTGTCCGTGTCCCTGTATACAGCATTAGTCCTGTAATGAAATCGCTGGTCAATGTGCCCTTATCTCTTTGTACTGTCTGGGCCTTCCCGGCATGTAGTTTTTAGTGTCCACCCACCCCCACCCCAGCCGATGGATTTCAAGATTGGTGCCTGTTTGGAAAAGATGGAAGTGGCTCTTCAGAGCTTCTTCCCACCCTCTGTTAAAAAATTTTTTTGTTGTTGTTGTATGGACAGTATAGGGTTGAACTCTATGTGTCTTGGGGATGTGGAAAAACACCCGTAAGAACAGTAAAGACAGCAGTTAGAGGCCAAATGAAAGCACTGTGCATAGGTGAAGAAGCCCTTCCCAGAAGCTTAAATGAGGGTAATGAAGATCCCACTGCCAAGAATGGCTTTTCTTCAGGAGAGCAGAAAGTGTGCTCGGGGTGTCTGACACCAGCATATTCTCTGCTGACTAGACAGTGCCTAGTCCGATGCAGGATGCTGTCACAAAACATTTGTCAGGTCAAAGTTGGATGTCAGATCCCTGGTTAGCATCCTCTGTGAACTTCAAAAGCAGTTAGAATAAAATCCTAACTCTATCAAGTGGCTTAGCCCGAATTCCGTATGCTGTCTCATCCCGAAAGCCACATTCCTGCTTCCTTTTCGGCTCTCCTTCCTTCAGCTCATCCCAGAAGAGGTTCTTAGCAGTAGCATATTTGTTGATATACCCAATGTCACTCCATGAATAAAATTGATTTTCCCCTTCCCAGTAGATATTATTTTCAAAAAGCTTCTTGTCTAAGGGTGGGACTTTGTGCCCACCTACCAGCCTTTGTTCTAGGAGGAACTCTATCTGCTTTGGGCTTGTACTGGTCTTCATCATACTGTCATAGCGTCTATGAGTGCATACATGTATCCATCCTGCTGTTTCCGGATGCTGTTCTCTCAAAGCCATTCACCACCTCTGGATCTTACAGTCTTTGCATCCAACTCTCTTCCACCGGAGGGCTGTGATGTAGACATCCTATTCAAGGCTGAGCTCTGAAGGTGTCTCTACTTCCCTGATTTGATGCTCATCAGACTTATTCGTATTATCCACAAAATTTATGAGTCTCTGGGCTTGTGTGCTTCCTTATTTGTATATTACTTCATACATTAGAGTGCCAGTACAAGGATCCAGTCTGTCTCTTCATTACTATGTTCCCAATGCCTTAAAGAATATAACAATGACCATGATGTAAAGCATCAATGCTTCCCTACACCTTTGATTGGCATTCCAGGGTCTGAACTGTTGGCTATTTAGTCCTAACATTGATAGTATATTGACTATCATTCAGTAGCTATTCCTAATGAGCCGTTGACAGTCTGGGAACTAGTCCTGAATAGCAATTTTAAAAAGGTAATTCTTAGAAAATAGAACCATATGACTGGTCAAGTGACCCTGGTAAATTTGTATCATTTACAATTTGGTCATCTAAGGCTAGTAGATGCTACATTGTGGGTCCCTGGAGATCTCTTGAGGGCCTGGTAAGTGCAATGGGTCCCATTCTAAGTAACATGGACTGGCACTCACCATCCGAGTTTGCATGTAATTTCCAGGAATCTGTAGAACCTTTGAAGCCTCTATGTGGAGCTTGAGTTGAGAGTCCTTGTTCTAGAATTGTTGTGCTCTAATTCAGAAGGAAGCGAATCCCACCATAACGTTATAGACTAGCCAGTGAATAACAGAGATGGGGAACAGGCTAGAAGATTTCTGTGAACACACCAGAAAAGGTTGAACAAAACAAAAAGAAGGAAAATATTCCAGGTGGTCCAGGGCATAAAGGGGGATACGTGACCGAAAAGGCCAAGAACAGTAAAGATGGGTAAGAAGACAAAAAGAACCCAAAGAGGAGCCTTGGACTGCGCAATGGGATGCGCAAAGTGTCTTACGCGCTAGCTTTGGTTCCTTTGTGCAGATCTGACCTTCTAAGGAAGAGAAATTCTTCTTTCCATATGTAGATAAGAGAGTTAGAACCAATTACAATATAACCATACATATGTGTGTCTCAGCCTCTGTTCTATGGCTGTGATGAGACACCATGACCACAGCAACTCTTATTTCATGGGGTATTTCATGGGGTAGGGGGCTTGCTCACTGTTTCAGAGGTTTAGCCCGGTGTCATCAAGGTGGAACATAGCAGCACACAGGCAGGCATGGTGCTAAAGAAGGAGGTGAGAGTTCTACATCTGTATCTGTAGGAAGAGAGAGACACTGGGCTCAGAATTGGCTTTTTTTTTAATTATTATTTTTTGAAACCTCAAAGCTCACTCCCAGTGACATACTTCCTCCAACAAAGCCACACCTTCCAATCCTTTCAAATAATGCCACTCCCTAGTGACAAAAATATTGAAAATATGAGCCTATAAGTTAGTGTCTGCTTAGATGATAAAACACCATGTGGTTGTGGGTCTGTCTCTAAACATGCCAACAGATCCAAGTCCTCGTTTACCAGGAAATGGAGTGGGGTCCTTTCACTCATGCCCCACACCATGTTCTTTTCCCTTCAGTGAAGAGAACCGTGTCCTGCTGGGTTTGAAGAAGTTTGAAAGAGAACCCGTAGTGTCACCTAGTCTTGCCACAGAGGTCAGCATGGTGGGATGACTCTGTGGTGTGTTAGAATTAAGTTAGACAAAGAGAGAGCTGCTTTGTTACTTGGTAATATTTTGATAGTGACTCACATCCGGAAAGCAGGACTCAGCAGGCCTCAGCTCCTCTGATGTTCAGCATGGTCACCAGAGTTATTAATTCTTCCAGCACACATTTATAGAACAGCAAGATTATAAGGAAAATGTTGTCCAGATAAGGAAGGAATAAAAACCAGTATCCATCTTCTGTTACGCTTCATAAAGTTGAGAAATTGCACGTAGGATTTTTTTCCTCAGAACCTACTTTTATAACTTCCCTAATGTAAGCCTAGACATTTTATTTCACCTAAGGTGTTTTCTCCCTTTGACTTCCTTTATTTGCATTAAAAAAATAAGGTCAGAAGGCAGGATATAGTGATGTTCACACAAAATCGTATGATCTAGTAACAGAACAGTTTCATATGTTCAGTACAATCTATGTCCATACAACAAAGCATCCACAGAAGGATGGACTAAATCCTAGCCAGTCACTGAGTGATGCTAGTTTGTACTTGTCTAGGAATTTAAGGAAGTTTGCTTCTTTACCATAGACTAGGAAGGTGTTTAAATTGGTAGTTAAATGAGTCAAATGAAGTGCTAATGTATCAGCACTGGATACATTGTATCCACAGCTATAATTATGACTGTATCAGTGCTGCAACATTCCACACTGGAAGCCATTTCCTTTGTCTTTCTCCCTCACACCAAGTCGACTCTCACAGTAGTACCATCCTGATACCTTCTCAAGCTTGTCCTTGCCTTCCTGTTTCTATTGCCTTTTGGCTGATGGGATTTAACTCAGTCTCCCCTTCTCAGACGATTTGTGCAACTTGAGTCATTGAGCTGCTAGTTCTGGACAACTGTATAACTAGCCATGCCTCCTGCTCCCATGCTGGAAGCAGTCACTCATGTGACCTCAGTTTTCCACTGGCGAAATCACAATGCTGCCTGGGCAGTCACACCTCCTTAAAGTTACTTCCACTGTGTCCACACCCTGAAGCCTCTGTGAACCCCACCCGCCTTCCAGATCCAATCTGTCCTTCAAACCGCCTCAAAGCCCACTTGCGCTTACTCTGAGGGGATCTTCACTTTCTTTCATCTCTTCTGCAGTGTGTGCTTTCTCCAGTGTACTGACTGTTTATATTGAAATGTATTCGGGCAACAGTATAGAGTCACAGTTTAAAGCATAAGAATTGAGACCAGTGAGTTGTAGTGACCTAAGTACCTTGAACAGGAAAAATTAGCATGTTAAGCAATAAATATTAGTTATTTTTTTCTATTAATATTGTACACATCCTTAATTCCCATAGCAAAAATGAGCCTCGATGATAATGATCTGATGGTATTAATGATACTTCTCTCAATACTTGAGCTGGCAACACTTTATGAGATTCACGACTCAGAATCAATTGCTTCAAAACTGATTTCTTTATAGGCTCCGCTCCGACCTCATGTTGTAAGAGACGAGGGATTTATTCATGTCTCGGCCCACATGGGCCGAGATTGACATGTGACTTAAGTACCTAGTTTTACTCGACTTCTGATAAGTGTCGATTAAACCAAGAGGTTACAAGTTGAGATATGTGTGTGAATAAAGCCATTTTTATTAAGTAATATGGATTTGTCAGTACAGTTAAGACGCACTATTGCATGCCCTTATACCAGTGGTGCCAATGAGCATGCTAAGAGCCGCTTTGAAGTGCTTCCCTAAGGGCCCCTTATCTTGCCAAACGTTTGCGTAATGATTGATGAAAAAGATAAAATTCTATTTGAGGATCTCCAAGTGCTTAGCTAGGTGGCTTCCCATTCTGCTGATTGGTGCTACTGAGGCTGGCATTGGCTCCTTTGGTAGTATACTCCTTTGGCAGTATACTCCTTTGGCAGTATACTCCTTTGGCAGTATACTCCTTTGGCAGTATACTCCTTTGGCAGTATACTCCTTTGGTAGTATATCTATGCCAGGAAAGGGATAGTGGCTACACAGAAGAATATTCCCAGGAAGTCCAGAATTTTTCTAAATGACTAGAGTGTTATTTTATTTTATGGGTATTCATACCATGTGGCCAATCAGGTTCTCCTGTTGGCTGGAATAAAGGAAAATAAAGGTAAATTTGTGGTTTTGCCCCAGCTCTAATTTCTTATTGGCTTCTCTTAATTCATTTATTTCCTATTTACTTCTAATCCCAGCCTTCTTGTTTTAAGATCTGTTCTTCTAAGTCTTAAGTCTGTTTTCAAGCTAGACAAACAATAGACATGCAAGTAATTTTTACCACATTCACATGTAGCTGTTAAGTGTGAGGTCTGCTAAGAATCCACCCACCAGGCCTTTGGAGGGAGCCAAACTTGGGTATGAATTCTAGTTTTGATACTTTATAACTATGGACTTTGAACAAATTCTTTAACCTTTTTGAGTTTCCTCTGTGAAATGAGAATAATAATCCATAATTCACAGAGATGTCTTGGGGATTAAATACAATAACTCAAGTAAATTACTTTGTGCGTAGTAGGCATTCAATAAATGTCAGTTCCCTTTTTCTCCCTGTTATTAATGCTTATTAGACTATATTAAAAACTAGAACCAGACTGTGATAATGCAATACTTTATTAAGTGTTTAAGCCAAATAACCAACTTCCCTCAGGGGGAAGAGAAATGTTGAATTCGTTTCTTTTGGTAAACTTATTTATGAGTATTTTTCTTGAGTGTTATTCTTCAAAGTCCAGACTTCAGCTACTATTTATGCCACAAAAATGACAATTTATATTCTCTTTGCTGGCATAGAGTTGAGGATTTGCAAATTACCCACTATCTAGACTTTGATCTATTATTCATTATCTTAGCAGCCCGATTTTATTTACTAACTACGTCATACAACAAAGTTTTGCTTTCAACAGTTTCCCCGACGTCTAAGGATTTCAGAGAACCAAGTTTACTACCGCAGCGTCACCGCGTAGACGAACGAGGGGTGGGGCGGAGGGATCCACACGGTCTGTGTGCTTTCGTGTTAATTTTACAGTCTTGCGTTTAAGTGGAGCCACGTTTCCCTCAAGGACGCAGCCTAAGAGAAGCAGACAAGAGCCAAAGCTAAGATCTCTCTGTGCCTTTAAGAACTGGAGACTGGGTCATAGCTCCGCCTCCTTCCCGGCCCACCTCTGAACTCTGATTGACAAGACTCCCGGTCTGGGAGGAGCTGAAGGAGGCCGAGGAGGAGGCGCTGGATGGAAAGTAGGGGGAGGAGGAGCCCACTTTCAGGACTAGCCAATCAGAGAAGGGGGCGGGGCTCAGGAGCCCTCCTCCCTCCTCTGACCCCCGCCCCCTGGCCTCTCCGCCCCCTCCCCCCTTCCCTCGGCCCCCTCCCCTCTCCTCCTTCTCCTCCTCCTCCTCCTTCTCCTCCTCCTCCTTCTTCTCCTCCTCCACCACCTCCTCCTCCTCCTCCTTCTCCTCCTCCTCCTCCTCTCAGGCTGTGGTTTTTCTGTATATGTTTCTGGAGTCCTGAGCCTGGGCTAAACAAAAGCAGGAGGCTGACGGGGCTGCTGGAGTTTGCAGAGACACGGAGGAGGAGAGAGCTTGGGCTTTGCCTGCCGCCACGGCTGGGGGTGATCTGGCTTCTGCTACAGCCCACCCCCTTTGAGATCACTCTGGCCCGGAGTGGGGGTGGGGGGTAGCGGGGGGTGGGGGGGAAAGTTTGCATTGCAATCCCCCTGCCTTCCTCTCCTTTCTCCCGATCAATGCATATTTGCAAAAGGATTAAGCCACAGATTTAAGCGCCGGGAGCCCATTTCTGCCTTGCAAAGGAGATCGGACTGAAAAACCCAAAGGCGGCTCTGATTTCTTTTCGCCAAGTGGGAAGGTGGTTTATTTTTCTTGCTTTTTTGGAGTCAACACCCTTCCCCACCAGCCCTTATCCCCACCCTCACCCCGCAACCCCTTCACGCCCCCCTCCCCCTCCCCATCCTCCCACCATCCTCTAAAGAGGCAAAGAGATTTTTTTTTTCCCTTTTGGTCTTCTTCTTCTTTTTTAAAAAACCCTGGTCCCTGTTTATCCTGAAAAGGATTTGAAGACAGCTTGAAGGATAAAAATCCTCGGTGCTTCCCAGGCGCCGAGCCGAGGAGCCGAAGAGGAAGAGCCGGGGCTGCCGGAGCCTTCAGAGATGGACGAGCAGCCGAGGCTGATGCATTCCCACGCTGGGGTCGGGATGGCCGGACACCCCGGCCTGTCCCAGCACTTGCAGGATGGGGCCGGAGGGACCGAAGGGGAGGGCGGGAGGAAGCAGGACATCGGGGACATTTTACAGCAAATTATGACCATCACAGACCAGAGTTTGGATGAAGCGCAGGCCAGGTGAGATGGAGGCTTTTCTTTGCCTTTCTTGTTTTTTGTTTTTTTTTTTCCCTCCCTCTCGCAGGGGGAAACAATGGGAACCGAATCACCACAGCGCTTTCTTCTAAAATGTTATTTCTTTTCTCATTTTGACAAACAACTCTATGGCGGAGGAGTAAAATTTAAAGAAGCGTTGTTATCGAAAGTGTGATCGCCTGTGCTGAGATATGGCTGTGTGTAGATAGATATTGTGCGTGTGTGTCTGTTAGAGGTATTTGTATGAATGCACAAAACCACGCAGCCACGCCGAAAATACTGCCAACTAATCCGAAAGCGGCCCTCGGCACTTTTTTACAGCTTTACAAAAGTGTATGAAGGAGTCAGAATTGTCAAGTTCCGAGCCGCATTCCATGCCTTCGGTAGTTGAGGGACTTCGGAACATGACAAAATAAAAAAAATGTCCCAAGAACACTTTATTTGCAGATCCCACTGACTCCTAAGCTAATTCAGCAAGTTTGATTTTTTTTCTTCTTCACTTACCCTTCCGTAATAACAATTATTATTATTTGGTCTTTTCTTTTCTTTTTTTCTCCTCACCCCCCCCACCCAAAACAAACAAACAAACAAACACAAAAAGCAAGGTAGCTCTGTGTTAGTAGATGTCAGAGAGTAAGAAAATACCTTGCCGTCACTCCATTCTGTTTTTAGAAAAAGGAAATGGGAAGAAAGGAAAGACAATTCTTCTTTTGAGGGCTGTTTGCTAGTTTTGAGAGACTCCGATTTTTAGTGTAACTTTATTGTCTATTTGACTTGCTGTTCTCACCTTCCCAGGACAGAGGCGCCTATGTGTGGTCCTTTATAAAGGGGTGGGAACAAATACCAACCATATTTTCTGTCCCATGCCTCTTCCAGCATCACCAAGAGTGCTCCTAAATTGAAATGGAAGCTGGTGGCTTTTATATATTTCAGTAGGACAGGGTATGAAGAAACATAATTATGAAACTGGGACTTCCTTAACTGAACCCACCACCAGGTATACATAGTTCTCAACTCTAGGATTTTTTACAGCAAGTCCTCTTTCAAAATGAAAACACAGGTTAAGTGGCAAAGCCACTAACAGCTTGCCCAAGGCCCAACTCAGTTAGGAAGGATTTAAAAAAAAAATTCTAATGGCCACACAATCGCTCAGCTTTGTTAAATCTCCGAGTCCTTTTCTATTTTGCTTTGGAATTCTTTTAAACATATTACAGAGTGACTAGACCTTATGTGACTTAGTTATAGGGTTAACAAGTAATGTGGATTTTACGTAAGAGAAACACAGCCTTGAGAGTGTAAGAGGAAGCAGCTAAGAGCACGCATGCTATGAATTATATTCATGTTAGCTGCGAACACATGGAACATGTAAACTTAAGTGCTGAGGCTTAGGACGCCTGAAAAACTTGAGACTGTTAAGGACCCCCCCAACTATTTTCATGCTTTTAATGGGGGGGGTAGAAGATTTTTTTGAAAAATCAATTGGTCCTCTTTTCCAATCTGAAGAAAAGCTAATGGATATAACAAACGAGAGGCTCCCCACTGGCAACTCTCTCTTGAATTGGAACAGATTTCTCCATAACATTGTTCCAGAAAAATACACTCAGACACCACTGATCAACTGGCTTGATCACAAGTTCTTGAAGTAGAAGAGGCCAGTGAGTGTGGGTCCTCAGTACTTTTCTGCTTTCTCCTTTTTGTGAAACTGACGACAAACTCTTCTCAGCGGGTATCCCCTTTAATGGCCTAGATGCTGAGAAAGATCAGATGCAGTTTGGGGATGGGGAAAAAATCCAGTTGTCTCTCTCTAACCCCATTTGTGTAGCATGGGGAGGCAAAGCTTCTGGATGGGCTGCCAATTCTTTGTATTTGGGTCTGTGGGTGAAAAAAAAAGACTAGTGGGAAGTATTTTTAGAGACCCAGAAAAGACCTTAAATACATTGAACATTCTGTTTTTTAACCCCTTCTGAGAACTAGGTTACTAACCCCCCCACATCTTTTTTTTTTCTTGAAACAATTTAACTACTTAGACTATTAAGCTCTTTTTATTTCTTACTAGTTCTACATTTGTAGTGTATATTTGTTAATTCAGAAAGTAAGCCATAACTATTTTAGATGCTGTGTGTATGTGCATTTTGAATTTCCAGTTTACTATTCCCCTGCTACATTGTATCCAGCATGTTTGTGATCCCTGCTTCTCTGGGGGATGTGGGGTTTTGTTTTTGTTTTGTTTTGTTTTGTTTTTTTCTTTTGTTTTGTTTTGTTTTTTATTTTAAAACTGATTGAAAAAGAATTGAATGTGTTTTGAGTGCCCTGGGTTTCTGCTTATCTTTACACATACATTTAGTTAGTAAACAGAATTCCCTTAGCTAGTAGCTGATAGCATCAGTATTTTGTTTCCAAAACAATATCATTCTGCTAAGTGAGTCTATAGTAAACTAGAAGGAAGGGCATTGTTCTGTCCCTCAAGTGCATTCCCAGTACAAACATGCACAACCACAGGAACCAGGTAAATCACTAATCTAAAAGGCAAAATTTTATTTATTTTTTCCCCAGTGGGTGCAAGGTCCTAATTGTAAATAATTGAATTTCAACACCTGCAAATAAGCCGTGTGAGCACAAGAGCCATAATGTGAACACAGAGAAATGAATTTATTCCCCATCTGGGTATGTTTGCCCCCTGGCAATGCATTTCCATACTCTTTAACTTGGGGACTGAAATTTTATAAATTGACAGTTCTACTCACAAGACCTTTCAAGCATCTTATGTTTATGAGAATACAGGGGCGTCTGCAGAATGAATTCGAACACATGGATGAATTAAATTTGAAAACACACGCGCACACACAGACACACAGAGGGAGAGGCACAGCTCCTAGGCTATGGCCCTTACAGAGATTATACAGAACTGTTAACCTATGCATTTGGCCTTGATGCATTGTCTTGCGTAGGATTCTTGGTTGAAGAATTCTACTTTGGTTTTACCACTTACTAAGGGGTGGAGGGGAGAAAGAAAGAAAGATGAAAAGAAAAACCCTTACCCTAATGGGCATAATTTAGGTTATTTCTGCTCTGTAGTTAAATCCTTACCCTCATTGCTCCTTTTGCTATGGTGGGACTTTGTATATTAAGTCATAAAAACAATTGAAGCATGCTATAGAGTTAGGCTTGGTGTATAATTTTTTTTTTTTTTTTTTTTTTGGCTAAGTGTTGAGATCCCCTCTGTACCTTATCAGTTTGATCTTGAGTGTCCACCTAAGCTGTTGTGTTTGTTTTTTGTTTTTTGTTTTGTTTTTTCTTGCAGAAAACATGCTTTAAACTGCCACAGAATGAAGCCTGCCTTGTTTAATGTGTTGTGTGAAATCAAAGAAAAAACAGGTAGGAATGAAAACTCCAATCTTTGGGCCTTTTTCTTTGGCTAGTTAAACCGCTGAGCCTGCAGCTCTCCTGCTCTTCTTGGGACCTTAGCGTTTTAGAATGCAAAGCGCTACCAGGGAAGTCCTTGGCTGTTTTCTCTAAAGGGAAACAGCTTTGACAGCCGCTTTCAAGCAGTATGTTGGCTTTAAATCTGGCCCCAACTCTTTTTGAAATTGGGGCTAAGGCAGAGGTTTTGATGGGAAATTTATAGAATGATATGTCTTTGGGGGAAAATCCAAAAGTAAAAATCCATTTCCTGAAGGAATAGATTTTTGTCTACAATGACTGACCCCTATCTCTCTCACTCTGGCTGTTGGGCAGGGGAGTAAGAGCAAAGCTGTTGTTTCCTTTCTATTTTGCCACTTTGTTCTTTGTATTTACACAGAGTAACCAACTTGAGGTTCTCGAAAGAGTGTCTTGGAATACCTTTGTGGAATGTCCAATTCAATATTAGGTGAACGTGCTTTTGAATGGCCTCTGATTTTTCTAGCAGGGACACTCTTTAGATTTAGGGCACTATATTATCCAGAGATCATTCCCTCTGTTGTTTTGCTACTTTCTGAACCTCATATCATAGACTAACACACTCATAACACATCCCAGGAGGGCATTTAAATTTTAAAGCAACAATTAAAAAATCGCAGTCATCAATCAGAGGTGTTCTTAAACAACAGATGTGCGGAGAAAGGCCACTTAGCAACTGTCCTCTTGTTTCTTTATCTTGGTCCTTAATTTTCCAAAGTGAGTTAAATCGCTCCCTTGTAAGAAGAAAGGGTGGGGAAGGCGATCTGAAGCTAGGGCATAAAGAGGGACTGGGGGGGTGGTGAGTGCAAACTGGGAGCGGCTGGTCTCTGACTTTCTCACCCACTTTAAAGCCGGGCAAAGTACCTGCCATCCCGTATATTTATTTATTTTTTACAACAAGGTGTATAACAGTCAATAATTCATATCTAAACCATATAAGCAAGGGCATGACATAAATGAAAGTGACAATTGATATGATTGCATGCTCGGTTGATATACATTGATAGTTACACATGGGAAGGGGGAGGCCACGGAAGGTGGCTTTCCTTACGTCTCTCCTTTTAAAGGTCTCTCTAAATGTCTCTCTGGATTTCTCTGTTAAGGAAAAAAAAAAGAACCTTTTCAAGAGGTCACTGTTGATTTAATATGCAATTACTCAGGTCTTTCAAATGTCTGTGAAATTAGTAAACAGTTCCTTTGTTGGCTGGTGCTTGTAGGGTATGGAACACCTAAAACAAAGCACCTGAGACGGACTGCCCAGATCTCTGAATCATCCAGGTGCCTGTGCCAGGACCTAACCTTATTGCAGAGCTGATAATTGCGTCGTTTTAGCCATGAGAGGCGCCTTTCGAGAGATGTATTGATTGCGCATACCAATATCAAAGGAGCTCTTCCTCAGTGTGCCTCTTAGGTTTTTGTTGTTGTTATTTTGTCTTGTTATTTTTCTTTCTTTCTTTCTATCAGCTCAGAGAAAGAAGCAGTGGGCTTGTGTGCCTATGCGTCTCCTTCTCTCCTAATTTTCCTTCTCATTTTTAAGTATTCTGTGGTTATTCACTTTGAATAGTGGGGTTTTGTTTCTCACCAAGTTGGAGTTTTGTTTTGTTTTCTAATCTCGGTTCATGAAATGTAGAGTCACAATAAGAAGGAATTGGAAATAAAGGGAATGAAGGAGAGTTTCTTTTTAAAGATACTGTATTATGTATTTTTATTGGGAAGGGTACCACTGAGGTCACCGACTTGTACTTCATGGCCCAAGTGTTCAATTCTCATCTCCTAATTAAAACCTGCTGAGGTAGTGTAGATCAAAGTGGGTGGGTGTGAATAGAGGTCCGATTCAGGTGCACGGTGAAGACTTTGCCCCTGATTAATATTGGCTACAGTGCCGGGGGTGGGGTGGAAGTGGGAGGAAATTGTGGAATTGGTCAAAATGATCTTCTTATGGTTGGAAGATATTAATCTGTTTGTTGTTTTTTTTTTAAATTATTGTCAATATGAATATGGTTGGAGTCTTAAAAATAATCTGATTGAAAGTTTTATGTGTTATTGATACAGGATGCCTTAAAGGATAGTTTATGAAATAATGTAATTAGTGATTGTTCCTGTGTGGAGAGGGGTACAAAACAAGATTCTGTGGAGAGGACACCTGAGTCGTGGGAGCAGGAACTCACTTTTATTCTTCCAGTTGAGTGTTGGAAGACTGGAGAGAGGGAACAGGCCGAGGTGTCAAAATGGTAGAGCAGACAGTACTGTGTTCAAAATAAGCTTTTCTTTCTAAGCATATGTGACTTCTGTGTTCAGGATCTGGGCCGCCTGTGCATCTTCATGCCTTTGATGCCCTGGGGGAATGCAAAGTGTCTGTAAAGTTGCACAAGTCTTTCAGTGCCCGTTTCTGTCTGTCTGTCTGTCTGTCTGTTTCCCTCTCTTTTTCCAAAACTATTTAAATAATAAAAAAAAAAGGTGGTCTAAAAGACCAGTTCACACAGGCTTCTTTGCTTTCTGGGAACTTTGCTGACTGTCAAGGCCCACACACTGAACAAGTGGCCTTGCTGAGGCCATTCAAGGTAGAGCAGATCTATGTACTCTGGCAAGGAGCTGGTGTGTGTGTGTGTGTGTGTGTGTGTGTGTGTGTGTGTATGGTGGTGTGTTGGCTTGCTGCTTTTGTTTTTTTTTTTGGGGGGGGGGTGTTGCTTGCTGCTTTTGTTTCTTTTTGTTTTATTGATTTAGTTGGAAGATTGAGGTAAATATAAAAACTTGCAGAGATGTCTGATCAACCTTTTTGGTATTTAAAAAACAAAAACAAAACACACGTGCATGATACCTAACGAAGGCACGATCTGAATTATAGTTGATTGATGGGTATTTAAGTCAGAAATTACTTTGGGATTTTTGAAAAGTAGATGAACTTGAGTGTTTTGCTTTAGAGTATGGGGAAGTGTTTATTTTAATAGTTTATGCTTTTAAAATATAAACGCTAAGGTAAAAAATAAAATGCCAACAAAATATTTCAGGTTACAGATTGCACTCAGCCTCATACAAACCCTGTTGAGAGCCGCGGCAACAAACTTTAAAGATGTGGCTTCCAGCTGTATGTTCAGTCTGGGACCATAGCTGCTTTAAATACAGAATTTGGGTCATTTACAATCCTTTTAAAGAACTGTCACTTGTCCTTGGACATGTGAGTGATAGGCTGAATTTTTGCCTGTGTCTACATGGGCTGGAAAATGGGTTTCTTGAGACCGAAGGATAGGAGAAAAAAAGTCAAACACGTTGACTTTCTGAGGGAGGAAAAAAAATCTGGAATATTTAATAAATACTTAAATTTTTTCTTTTCTTAAAAATGTTTACACTTCTCTGTCCAAAAAAAAAAAATCACATAAGTTTAAAAGTCGGAAAAGGTGAAAACTGAGCCTTATTTACTAAAGAGAGGAGCCAGGGACACCTGTGAACAAGCTGCAATTGTGAGAGAATTTGAATTTTAGCACCTAAGGCCTTTCTCTAGCACTCCTCAGCTAAGTTTACACTGAGTGTGATCTGCTCTTGAGTTCAATCAAATAATTGGAGGAGGGTTTAAAAACCGATCCCCCCCCCTTTAATCCTCTTTTGTTTCTCTGTCTGTCTGTATCCAATTAACACCCTTTTTACCCTTCCCCTTATTTCCCTTTTCACTCCCACCCTTCTCCATCCTGCCTGCCGCTGCTGCTACAGCAGTTATAGGATGGGACACTTACTTCTCTCCCTGCCTTATGAAGAACTAGAGAGTTGTGTGTGTGTGTGTGTGTGTGTGTGTGTGTGTGTGTGTGTAAGAGAGAGAGAGAGAGAGAGAGAGAGAGAGAGAGAGAGAGAGAGGACTGACTGTGGAAGAAAGCTGTGTGTGCCTTCAAAAGACACAAGTGACCTTGCTCCTCGAGCAGAACTGGACTGAAATAGCTGTAGACAATCTGGAACAACCTCCGATCGGGTCCCCTTCCGAGCTGGGTGGAGTATTGGAGATGCTAGCCTTCAAGGCCTGGAAACTGCAAAACCTTTTTTTTTTTTTTTTTTGAAAAGACATCTGAAGAGTGGAGAATTTGGTCCTTTCGGGCTGCCATGCCAGGGAGAATGGGCTAAGGAAAGGAAGGAGCAGCTACCATCCCTCCCTCACGCGATACTGGCTTTCCAGTGAGGCACACGTGCTGTGGACCAGCAGTGTGACTCTGAGAGAGTCGGGCTGTATGTATGTATGTATGTGTTTGTGTGTGTGAGACTCTGAGAGGGTGTAGCGTATGATTTGCTCGTAGCTTCTCAAAAGAGATCGAGGGCAATGGTGTGTTATTTGTTTTCTCACCTGGATAGAACCTGAGAGACAGTTTTTGTTGAAAATCTGCAAGGGAGAACACTAGGCCTAGAAGTGCTGGAGCTGCAGACTAGGGACTGTGTGAGTAGTTCCGGAGGGGCTGAGACCAACCAGGCATTCCAGGACTCAGCTCCCAACTGGGGCTCGGCCTTTTAAAGGCTTTGCCTCTGTGTTCTGTTGATATCCAAAAATGTTCTCTCATTCTTGGCAAAATTACAAAAATACCCCTGAACCAGTAAACAAACCCAAACCTAGATATTGGCCATACATAAACACAAAATCATGGGAGTTTTTTAAAGCAGAGCTCTGGCACCTTTAAAAACACTTTATTGTAATTATCCTTATGTATTTATTTGTGAGGGTGCAGGGTGGGGGAGGTGAGGGAGAAGTGCCATGACAGATGTGTGGAAGTCAGAAAACAACTTTCAGGAGCTGGTTCTCACCTTTCACGATTCGGGCCCTGGGGATCAAACTCAGGTGTCAGGCTCAGCTGCGAGCACCCTTACTGTCAGAGGTATCTCACAGGCCCCTGCCTTCTATTGTGACCTACCTTAGGTGTGTCCCTTAGGAAAGCCGAGCCTCAAGTTTTGTTCTGAATATCTTTTAGATGGAAGTGGTAATGTCTGAACATTATATATATATATATATATATATATATATATATATATATATATCACATATATATGTCTTTGTGTTATATGTATGTATATGTGTATGTGTATGTATATATATATGTATATATGTATATATATATATATATATATATATATATATATATATATATATATATAATTATCCCAGGCTAGTCACAGACTTGCTATATAATCATGGATGACTTTTTCCCCCTTGAGACAGGGTCTGACCGTGTAGCTCTGGAACATGTTATGTGTTATGTATACCAGGCTGGCCTTGAACTCACAGAGATGGACCTGCCTCGGCCTCTGCATCACACTGCTGGAATTAAGGGTACAGACAACCACTCCTCCCTTTTTTTTTCTTTCATCCAGTGCATCCACTCCTTTCTTTTGCTTTCTTCACCTGGGTCAGGGGAAGCCGCTGGTTCTCACGCCATCCTGTTCCTTCACTGAGGTTGTGCAGAGGGGTCTGGGAACACAAGAGTTGGTGAAGATAAACATGGGGTTCCTGACCTTCCTGTCAACAACTCTCTCAGGGTGCCTTTTCATCAACCCCCGTAGACCGCAGAAACACATACCTGAGGCTCTGTAAAGATGGTGGAGGAGGCTCAGTGTCCCAGGGAAAGGGGGTAGGCGTGGGAGTGTCCGTGTTTTGCTTGTTTGGCATCTCAAAGACAGCAGTTCTTAGCAGTTTGCAAAATGGCTCCCTGGGCATAAAAATACAGGTGTAGATTGTCATGGGACTGGAAAGCCAGCCCCTGGCATGACAGAGGAAGGTCACTAGTGCCTAAAGGCTCTGTGGGGTCAGAGTTCATCCTTTTTTGCATATGGTTTATAGTTTTACCTACATCTGCCCCTGAAACTTTTGTCAATAAGTGGGTATTGGGGTGGGTGCCTCATGCTTTTTGCTCTTTGTATACTTCCAACTAAGCAACTTTCAGACTATAGATAGATTTCTTAATTTTAGGAGAAACTGTGACAGTAGCTGGTAGGTAACTACTTGGTCTCTCTAGCCAGCCCCCTTGATCTACTACTCTTTGCTGTGTGACTTTCTTTAGGTTGCTAAACTTCTCTGAGGCCAATTTTCCTTTTCTATAAAATGAAGGTCACAGTGATACCTAGCTGGAAGTGTTGCTATGGTAACTCTCACTTGAGAAGCAGATACCCATACTTGGGTGTATGTCATTATTTTCCTGACTACCTTCCCAAGCTTGACTGTATAGTGAAGGGTCACTGGGAGGACTAAATGATGTAGTGTATGCCTAGTGGAAACAGACATGGCCATGGCCGGTGGGTTTTATGGTTTCTGGCCCTGTTTTCTTACATGAAAGAGAGACCTCCACCTTAAGGTCCTTAAGGCTGAGCCAGTTCCAAGACTTGAAAGTGAAAAATTGCTGAATTTAAGGTTAGCTTCTTTTGTTTCTCATGTATTTTCTGCAAGTGAGAATTAGATGTGTTTCATCCGAAGTCGGGCATGGAACAGAGTGACGAAGAGGAAGGTCAGGGCCTTCTAATCACGTTCTTCCTGGACAACCTCCTCCTAGCCAGCTAGAATTGCCTGCGCGGTGGATAATGTTTGCCCAGCAACACCAACAGGAGACAAGGCATCCTCGGGGTTAAAATGTTTTCTCTGAGCATGCCCAGTCGGTGCCTATCAACCTACTGAGCTTCAAGGTTGGAACTTGTTTAAAAAAAAGAAGCTAGAGTCACGTGACCTCTCCCCAAATGCCCAATATGTTCTGTATTTAGAAGAAATACTATCTTCGTCACAGAGATGGGCTTCATGACACACAGCAGGCTACTGTTTCTTCATGTTATTTTTTTTAAAACATATGTTTGAAATGTATTTTATATACCATGAAATTCACCCCTTTGCAAAATACAGCTCAGTGATTTTTAGTGTATTCATGGAGTTCTCAGTGCCACAATCTAGTTTTAGAACATGTTGGTCCACCCCTGACCTAATATTTATCACCAGTCAGGCCATGTCCCTCTCTCCCATGCCTGGACCCTATTCAGCCCTTCATCTCACACTCTGCCTCTCTGCATAGGGCCATTCCACAGGAATATAACCATACCTCATGTAGTACTTTGTGACTAAGCTCTCCCACTTAACGTGTTTTCAAGTTTGGTCAACACACATATGAGAACACTTCCTATCTTTGCTCAGCCGAATACTATTTCCCTGAGTAGATCTCTACATTTGTTTCGTCCACCGCCAGCTGCTAGACACTTGGGTTCTTTCCCCCCTCTTGGCTGTTGTGGATACTGTTGCTGTTCTGTGGATACTGTTGCTGCTCTGTGGATACTTACTTACATTACAGGGTTTGCGTGTTCATATCTTCTGTACACATAAGAAGGGAAATACTGGGTCACTTGGTAACTCTATGGCTACATTTTGAGGGCATGCCAAAATGTTTTCCAGAGTTCCTGCAGTGGATACAGTATTTGAAAATAAACAATAATAATAATAATAAATCAACTACTCTGGGTATACTTCATGCCCTGTTGCTGTAGACATATTCTTGAGTTCTGTTATGCTTGATGCTCGGGTTTTGTCCTCAGCGCTCCCGGGCATCCACTTCTGCTACCCCCTTCTCTGATTGGAGCTCTTTCTTTTCCAAGTTTAGGATCCTGTGTGTGCTCCCCCCACCCCTGTCCTTGAGTCGGTCAATCTTTAAGCTCAGTGAAAAGACATACTGTAAAAAGTTTATTTTGCCTGAAAATATGCACGATCAGGAATTCTGTGGCTATCTGCTCAGGACAGTTAGCACGCTAAAGAGTTCGAAGGGAAAGCCAGAGCAACGAATCTTCAACGCTGGAGTAAGTTATGCCACATCCTTGGGGAGGAAGACACTCGGCAAAAAACCGTCGGTGGTAACCTAGGATTCTAGACCATGGGCTTGCAGTCAAACCAACCGGGTCAAATCGCATTGGTTATTTGATTTCACAGGGCATCAATTTCCTCATCTGAAGTGAAAACAATACCCAGGACCCAGGCTCTCTTGACAGTTCTAAACAAGACAACACCAGGAAGCACGGCGTTCGGGGTTTTATGCCTGTGCTCAAGGAATTGCCGCTCCTATTATTTTCCAGAACCAATGGGCCTCGGTGCTGACCGCCTCTCTCCAGTTTCTCTATGGGGTGTTTGTCACCTTAACCAAGACTTTGGAGGCTGTCTCAGGGATGACTAGGCTCTTGTGTGAAGTGCTTGTCCCTCTGGCCCTTTCATACTCTCTGCACCCAGTCCTAGAGTTCTCAGATGGAGCACTGCTGTATATATAATTTAAAATTTCTCGCCGGGCGTGGTGGCGCACGCCTTTAATCCCAGCACTCGAGTTCGAGGCCAGCCTGGTCTACAGAGTGAGTTACAGGACAGCAAGCACTACACAGAGAAACCCTGTCTCGAAAAAGCAAAAAAAAAAAAAAAAAAAAAAAAAAAAAA
>CACVCL010030346.1:0-50692 GCA_902729485.2 Mus minutoides
GTACTTGTGCAAACAATTTGCAAGATTAAATGTCACAGTTATTCAATATTACTTTAGAAATTATTTATGGAAAGGTAGAAGTTAGAGCCATCAACATTTTAACTAGTAGGACTTGTGGCGTAATATGAACATCCCAGAGAATGGTTGTGTTGAGAACTGTTTTTACTGCTGTCAGGTGAAATGCTTCACAGATGTCTTCCTGTTGTGGTAAATAATATTTGGGTGTTTCTGCCCCACCTTAGATCATTTATTTCCCAAAGAAAATACACAAAGCCTTTATAATAAGCCTTACAGCACTAGAGCTGGGCAGGTATCAACCCTCTGTGCTATTTTGTCTACTCCCCTGTCACTGACCCAAGAGAGCACTTGGCATGGTCCATCTGGGTTGCTCCTACTCCAAGAGGCCAACCCCCATAGCCATGCATTCACAACACATCTACCTCGTGGCTTCTTCCTTTCCCCCTTTCCTCTCCTCTTCTCTCTGGTCCCAACCTGGGACCCACAGGCTGGTAACTCAAGTCCAGCTTTCTCCCTCCACTGCCCAATCACAGGCTCTAGCCTTTTATTGACCAGGTAAATTGGGGAGCGAGGTTAACATAGCATTACCTGGTGTGTGTGAGATCTGCTAGGGCAACCAGATCTTGGGAGCCAGTATTTAGCATCAGAATACACAGCAGCATCAGACCAACCCACTACATCTTCCAGGTCTAGGATGTTCCTCAAGTCCACATTAGGCACAAATATAATGGTGATATTAATAATCCTGACAATAAAGGGGATGAAGGTGAGGGGCAACATCTATGGCCTCAGTGGTTCTGACAATGAATGGGGTGTGGGTGGGTGTTTGAATGAGAGTGATCCCCACGAGTTCATGTGTTTGAATACTTGATCCCCCAATTGGTGGGTCTGTCTGGAAAGGATTAGGAGGCATGGCCTTGTTGGAGGAAGTATTGTCATTGTGAATAGGCTTTGAGGTTTCAAAAGCTCCTGCCAGGCCTAGTCTCTTTTTGCTTCCAATAAGATGTAAGCTCTCAGCTACGGATACAGCACCATGCCTGCCTGCCTGTTGCCAGGCTCTCCATCATAATGGACTGACCCTCTGAAACTACACATGATCCTCCAGGGTTTTCTTTTATAAGTTGCTGTAGTAAAGTGTTTGTCATGGCAACAAAAAGGTAACTAAGACATGGGAGGAGCTTTGGAGTTGAGGCCACACCTATGGCATTGGTGATGGTGATATTTGCACAAGTGTGTGTGTGTGAGTGTGTGTGTGTGTTTCTCAGCCTTCTGGTTTCTTTTCTAGTACCAGGCTTATAGGCACAACAATGGCTAACAGGGTATGGACAAGTGCAGAGAAGCTGCCTGGGTAGATTTTGAATTTCTTGTTTGATTTCCATTTTGATTGATGTATAATAATTGTACATATTAATGGAGCATAATGAGCTGTTTGGGTGTGTGTATACTTTGTGTAAGGATTATTAGTATATTCAACACCTTCAACATTGATTGTTTCTTTGTGGGGTGAACACTCCAAATGGTCTCTTCTTGCTATTTCGAGACTTAGAAATACAACAGCTTGCTGTCATTTCCTGCTGTGCTGTAGGATACACAAATATTCCCTCTGTCTGATGGAGGCATTGGACCTGTTGCCTGGTGGACCCTCCCCTACTCTTCCCCAGCATTTTGTGCACTACTCAATAGTAGGCCCTAGCACAGATGCTTATGGGACTTGAAACAGTGCTCCCCAGGTCCTGCCTCTATATTTCCACTGAACAAAGTGGTTGGTCTAATCATCAGGTCTATAGCCTTGGAACCCCTCCTGCAATGCTGTCCAACTGCTGGGTTGAAACAGAATTCACAGTGTACCTGGTGGGGTCTGATGCCTCTAAGAGCAGGGGTAACATCCCTCTTGTTACCCCATCTTTCTGTAATCCTATTGCCCACTTAAATACATATTTGACACAGCTTTCAGGCTTAGCAGAACACACCATACAAATAAAGCTAATGTTTTATGTATGTACCTGAGGGGCTGAGGGTGTACGGGGAGAGGGGGAGGGAGAGAGCCTACGTCCGGCCAGAGTTCCTGTGCTCTGGGCAGGTGGAGGACTGCTGGACACTTTCCACATGGCCCCTGGTGGGCATCTGGCTTTGTGAAGCTACTGACCCCACACAGTGGGAGGTGGACAAGGGTCAGTCCCCGGTACCAGGTTCTCAGTCTCTGGCATCCCACACTGGATATGGCAGAGGAGCTGAAAACAGAATAGAGGCTCCAGGGCAACACTCTCAGCCCCAAGATATGGGAAGAGGGCAGAGGAAGAGAAGTTTCCATGCAGGCAAGAGTCCTTTGTCTGGGCCTTGATGAACAGAGACAGTCTATGGTTTTAGAGCTTTATCATAGAAAGGCAGGAGGAAAGAGAAAAGGTAGAAAGAGAGAGAGAAAGAGACCAGCCATGACCAAGAGGAGAGAAGGGGGGGGGAAGGAGAGAGAGAGAAGAAAGGCTAGAAAGTAAGAAAGCTTAAAGAGAGGTAAAAGCTTAGAGAGTATGAGGGAGAGAGCGAGGTGGGGCCAAGCAGCCCCTCTTATAGTGGGCTTGTTATCTTGATGTTCCTAGGTAACTGGGAAGAGTCTAGCCTGAAGGTCAGAAGCTTGGGACATTGTGGACTGCTAGCCACAAGCTTCTCCTTTGGGCACTGTGGGGGCGGTAACTTTGACAGGAGCCAGGGGTCCAGGAGACATGAGGGAATGTCCCATGTAGGTGAGAATTATCACCACTGGGTCATACTGGGGTTCCACACCTCAGCTTGTCTAGAGACCAAGCTGTCTGTACATAGCCCATTGCCCCACGTGTACCTATTATTCTTCTTTATTCCTCACTTTATTGAGGAATTATTAACATGTGTCATGGTGGTGTCCATAAGCCAGGATTGATCCAGTCACCTTTCCTAAGCAGGGTGGTCTGAACCTACACCTCCCTAAGGGCACATGGGTCACTGGGTGCCATGGGGATGGGAGAGTGGGGTAGGATAGACAACTTTTTCTCTCCAATTGTGTAAACATCTGTCATCTGATCTTTCTCTTCTGCCCTGTTTGAAGGATTGAATGAGACAGAGCCATCGGCAGACATGTTTCTGGAACACATCTCTATAGCACCTCAGCCCACACGACACGATCATGAGGGTGAGGGCCAAGCAGCTCTCTCTCTCTGCCTCACCTTTATTTAGCAGATCCCAGGTAAACCCTGCCTCCCAAGCTACCCATGAGCCCTGGAGTTACCAAGCCCCATAGCTTGGCATTGTGATTCCTCTGGCTTTTTCTCCAACTCTACTTGAAATATCTTACACGAAGAAATAATTCTATGATACAGTAATTAATCCTTGGGGTAGCTGAGAAGAAATCTTAAATATGGGACTTATGTCATTTCCCAAATTCCCACAGGAATAGAATTGAACTAGTGCGGGTACCGCTGAATGTGGTGAGACGGAGAGAACCCACGGACAGCTCCGCCAAAGGAGGACAGCATCCTCATCCTGCCGCACTACCTCTTTCTGCTCCCGGTAGATGGCTGTGGTTACCTACCAGTGTTAGGCACGATGCACTTGTTTCAAAAACAAAATTGCACTTTAATGTGATCAAATTCGCTGCTTAAATCTGTAGGGAGTGACTTACCAACTGGGGGCTCAATTCCTGTGACTCCTTCCCATCCCACTCTGCTTCCTTCCCTTGTCTAGGAATTCATGCATCATGACTCACTGCCACTTTCTGTAACCTCCATTTATAAACCAAGAGCAAAGACTCCTCCAGAAGCTCTGAGCCACATCTCCTTCAGCTGGAATGAAACCCTCCAGCTCACTGGGACCCATCACCCCAGTGAATGAGTCCTTTATATGCAACTAGCCAACCATATAATTGGTCACCGCTATCACCTCCCAGAGGAGGAGCGCCATATTTGGAAAGCAGAATACTAATCATTTAAACTGTTTAAATAAGGAAATAGTGGTGATAGTCAGACACAAAAAAGGGATCTTCTGGATAAAACATAAAATTGTATTTGGCTCTTACTTTCCACATCCCTTTCCCACCCACAGTTTCATTGGAAATTGTTCAGTTTGGTTTTAAGCAAAAGAAAACAACGTACTTATTAAGTTTCCACAACCTCAGGGTTCTGCACTGTCAGGGGCTCTGCCTTGCTTATCTTGGCAGATCAGCAGGACACAGTGCATCACAGATGAGAATAAACTCAGATATGCCTGCTTCATCTCATACCCCAGGAGGCTCAAAGAATTAATGCATAATTACAGAGCAAAATGAAAACTTCAGACTTGAATGATTCCATGCAGGTACAGAGAGAAAACAAGTTATCAGTGTGCAAGCTTCCCACTCTCTGCCTAGGAGGTTCTCCTAGCTTGGCACATGTAAGTGTCTGTCTCCCCACCTGGGAGGTGCTCCCTGGCATGCTGGTGTGGTGTTTGAGCCCATCCTTGTCATTTTCACAACATTCTGAGCAAGCTGCAGCTGTGGTTCATGGTCCAAAATCCAGACTTAATACCGTGTGACCAGCTGGCATCTGGTCACGTGGGGAGGATTCGTGGAGGACACAGCTTTACATTGCCTCTCCACCCTGTTCCAGAGTCCCACTTCCTCCAGGTAGACCCACCTCCTAAAAACTCCACAACCCCTCACAACGGCAGCTAAGACCCCCCTTGACCCCCAACCCTCCTGACAGCAATGCCTGGTGCAGCTCAAAAAACCCACAAGTTGTAAGATTATGCAAACCAGGCAGCAGCGACACACTCCTGTGAAGTCCAGAAACACCTCACTTTCTTCTTACTATAAAGCCTGTCCCCAACAACAGCCGTTCCTATCCAATCTATTCCTAGAGTGGTTGCATGCAGTCCTGGATTACATGGCCACTCCCTAACTGGACGGAGAGCTTATCTGCCAATGTTGGCTACCATGTTCTGCCTTCCCAGGACCCTAAACCAGGAACCTTTGTCTTTCCCACAATGTGCCAAGGCACATGTGTAATCAGTGTAACAACATCCACTGGACCATGGCAAAGTCATCCCAGGACTTGTGGTTATAAGTTAGTTATTAGTATAAGTTAAAGAAGCAACTTAAGGGAGAGAGAATTTGTTCTGGCTCACAATTGGAGAGAATTCAGTGCTTTGTGGTAGAGAAGGCTTGCTGACTGTAACAAATGTTTATTACATGCCACCAACCAGGAAGCAGAGAGATTGGGGTAGAAAGGATGGCTGTACTACATGTAACCCTCAAGTCCACCCCCAGAGTCCCACTTCCTCCAGGTAGACCCACCTCCTAAAGACTCCACAACCCCTCACAACTACACTAATAGCTGAGGTCCAAGTGTTCAAACACATGAGCTTATGAGAGATACACCCAAATCCTAAACAGTTTCTAAATAATGGAACATCTTGGATCCTCATGCTTTGACCCCAAAACTCTTGTCTGGGACGTTGGATAATGGCTCAGTGGTTAAAAGCACTGGCTGCTCCTGCAGAGGACCTAGGTTCAGTTCTCAATAGCCACATAGTGGCTCATAACCATTTGTAACTCCACTGCCAGGGAATCTGATATCTTCTTCTAACCCTGGGTGTACCAGCCATGTATTTGGTGCATGTACATTTGCATACACGCAAAATACTCATACATATAAAATAAATGAAATAAAATAAGTAAACAAAAAGCTAAACTAAAATAAAAGGCTCTTTTCTGTAGTCCAAGTTCTCCCAAAAAGCCCACCTGAACTGAGCACAAGAAAATCATGAAGGAAGGGCTCCTGGTGGAGTCCAGCAAGTAAGGGGGCCAGAAAGGGCTTGGAACAGAAGCAGGCAGAGCGAGGCAGGATCCAGAGTAGAGTCCTGGCAATAACCTGCCCCCAGGAAACCATGCAAGACAGATACACCTCAGCTTCTGCACTCTCCTGAAGCAAGGATGCTGGGCTCCCATGTTACTCTGATCCTCTCTGAAGCCAGTCAGCCTCAAGCCTAATAGCCATCTATGAGAGTGGTCCCAATTAGCAGTACTGGGTAACAGGAGTCCCAGATTGGCTGCCTGTGCATTTTGGAGGCTGTTTGAGCTGGCAACACCCTGTTCCTCCATTTTCCAACTGGTTTTAGAATCTTCCTTGTTCTCATTGCCCACTGGAAAACCATCAATGCCTTCCATTAGGTGTCCATACACAAACTGTTCTTGGGTTTGAGGCAGAACAATATTTGACTTGCTGCTAATATTTGTACATCTCAGCTGGAGGATGTCCATGAAGGACAGCCATTCTGTCCCAGGGCTCCAACTGATGGTGTAAACATATCCGGGACCAGCAATCCAGCAACTGGACCCACTCTCCCCTGGAAGCCCTGACTTCTCTTTCTAATATCCATCTCTGCCAGCATCTTATATCTGTTTGTTGTCCTTGCACAGACTAGAAACATAGAAATCTATTTGAGGGGGAAACTCCTTTCCACTGTACAAGAATATGTATATGATTCAGGATGGCCTTGAATACTTTGCTAAAATAGAAACAAGAATTAGGTATTGAGAACGATGCACCCCAGAGTCTTCTCTTAAGGAGTTATAATCTAGCAGGGGAGTTTAACATATTACTAAATAATTGATTTGTGTGCTTCTAAGTGGAATGATAACCTTGTTCTCTCCACTGGAAACAATGTGTTCAAACGAAGAAGCTTCAGTCTATTACAGACACGTTCATGTGTGCTTTTCATTCTTTCTGGGCCATATGTTGTCTTTGACTATTCTCTTCTCTATTGTTAATCATTCATCACTTCCTGGCCCTTCTCTTGCCTCAACTCTTCTTCCCCCATTTTATTGCCTACTGTTTCCTTTCTTTGCACAAAAAGAATTAGATTCAATTTGCAAAACCAGCATGCTCAGACATTCATGGACGCCCACAGGCATGCTTTATATCACATGACTTCCTAGGAAAATTACAGCTGAACCCTGCAGGGATCCTGGTTGGTCTTTTTCTAATAAAGATGTGAGAGAAGCTGTCCTGTCACAAAGGCCTGAGCCTCCGACTGACTCTGGCTTGCTCTTGGTATGATCTTGCTCAATTTACTGTGCCTCTCCTGGTCTCTGTTGGAGCTGGATGACTGACAATGGGTTCTGTGGAATTACACTGGGTATGGTCAAGGCCGGTACAGCTGGAGTTTAGCCTGGGACTTGATACTGTCTATTCCAGTGTTTACTGCTAGGCACTGGACCCAGATGAGCATCACCTGCAAAGCTTTGAAACTTACAAATGCTGAAATATTACCCAAGATGGGCAGGGTAGCCATCCATGAAAACGAAGACTGGCAACCAAGAAAAGGGAACACCAGGCTAGTCGGAGTTCATTTTCTCTCCCATCTTTCCTCATCTGTGGCACCGAGTTCACCCCATTTCCTTCTGGTCATCTGACATCTCATCATTTCACACTCAATGATGTGAAATCCAAAGGCCATGGACATTAAAATGATTAAATTCTGCCTGGTGAACTTCTATGTAATTCTCAAGAACATTTCCTGTACAGGAAATGAAACACTTTGATTGAAAAACAACGTTTCTTTTTTTTAAAACTCATCTAAAGAGGTATCTATGGATAAAACCTACATAGATAATGTCAGATTCCTAAACTCCCCTCTCAGGACCCCAGGAAGAAAGCCTAAAGACACAAATGCATATTTATTAAAAAGCTTTCTTTACTAAATGTGTAACATCTGTTTCACGCAAAAAGATACTCCAAAGACAGCAAAGTTATTCGTGGCCTCTTCTATGTCTGATGAATATAGATACCTATAAATCTTTCTGACATGACCAGACAGCATCAATAAACTTGAATGATGGCCCAGCACTAACGTCATTAAAAGGAATTAATCCTACAGACTCCACCATGATAGGTGACTCATCCTCAAGAGCCTTGTCAGCACTTCAACTATTTCTCAACTGACAATGATTGGACTGTTGGGAAGACAGAATATATGTCATCAGCCACAGTGTGACAGGGCCTACCAAGATAAATCAACCTCCTCATCACCAACCAGGGCCAAGAAAAAGAAATGATCTGTTATCAAGCAGAGTGTAAGCAAAGCTTTATCTCCCAGGCTCTAGGAGTTCACGCAAGGCCAGCTCAAAACAGAAGAACATGACTCAGGGTGGTTTTCTTGGGTGATGGGGTAGGGCTGGTGCCCCACAAGTGTTTGCTGCTGGTGGATGGAGTTTATGCCAAGACGCAAGTCAACACAATGTCTAGATACACTTCTGGCTCAGCCCCTACTTATTCTTTCTAGAAAGACTTTCTCTGTGAAGGAAGCACTGTGTTGAGACCTCTTCATCTAACTAAGGGCTGGTGACAACTGACAAGTCCTTGGAGTAGGATTAGCTAGAGACTTTATATTCTTTTGCTTTCCTCTGTAGAATGAGTATGGTCCTGGCACCCTTAGGGAATAAGATACTCTTATAGCAAGATGAATAACTGTTTAATCTGTCTTAAGGAATTAGGCTGGACCTGAGGGAGCCAAGTCACCTAGCCATACCTGTCCCTGAGGACAACCTGTATCTACTCCATTCCCTGACAGTTTGAAGCAGGTACATACCTCCATTTGGACACTTAAGCATCAACTGAAGTCTTAGTTGAAATCTATTTTCTTCATTAGGTGCATCTGTTCTTGGGGGTACATAGGACAGTGCAGACGTGGAGATCAGAGGACAGTTCTGTGTCTGCGAGAAATGGATGGCTCTCTCCTTATACAATGTGGATTCTGGAGATCAAATTCACCAGGTCTGTGTGGCAGCACCTTAGCCACCAAGCTGTCTCACTGGAACCGCAGTTTCCTTTGTCAAATTCAAATTCCTTTACAACTCTCTGGTGCATTTCCCTGGGGCCACTATCCTCTCTATAACCTCTGTCTGTGCAAGCTTTAGCATCTGTGTTCCAAGGAGCCCCACCTCTGCTGTGTGCTTACTCTCATAGTATATGGATGATGATGATGAAGATAATGATGATGATGATGATGATGATGATGGTGGTGGTGATAAATTTTCCATGACTTGAAGTAACTACAACATGGAAGGCCCTTCAAGGTTCACCAGGATGTGACTGGACCATCTTATCTGAACTATCTCCCAGAATGGAACCAACCCCATTCTGCCCTTATATGCCATAGTCCTAAACTAGGACTTCATTCACTCCAGGGAAGTCTTTTCCCAGCCTTTTTTCTACATTTTACTTGAGACAGAATCTCTCTTAACCTTTAAGAATGATATCAAAGTCATTCTACAGCTCAGGCAGTCCTCCAGAGTAGCTGGGAGGACAGCTGTCGACTCCCAGGCCTGGCTCTCCAACCCATCCCTCTTGATAATTTTGTTAATGTATTATATTTTCAATGATTTATATAGGTACATGTATGTATATGTGGATGTGGGTTCATGTTCCTCCCTGCTGCTCCCACAGGTGAAAGGAGGAGGATCTAGGCTATATTTCATCCTTTCTGCCATGATGGTGCCAGGCTTGTGCAATGCCAACACCTACTCAAAGGGAGGTAGGAGGCAGCCTAAAACTGAATTTGCCACCCAAGGGCACTAGCATAACCAAACAAAGCTTGTCAATCTAGCCTCCAGGCTCTGAGTCCTGAAGAAGCACAGGCTGCCTGTGTCTTAAGATAAAAGAGAAAAATCACATGAGAATCACCACTCAGACACACCACCACCATGTTGAGGAAGTGCTCGATACAACCTAATTATACACACTCTTCTGGTCCTTGCCAAAGTTAGAGATGAAGAAAAACTCCATCTCACTGTTGAAAAAGTTAGAGCAGAGGCAATGCCTTAGAACGGGGCTCAGTTCAGGGCAGGTGCTCTGTGGGCTTCACTCCTGCCCAGCTAGCTCCCACTGCAACTCTGTGCACAGCAGCTATGGGCCTCCCTGGGTCACCGCTCCTGGACCACAGTGCACTTCTCAAGAGCAAGCCTTGTCCATCTTTGTACTCCACAACTCCAGCACAAAAATATCAGCAACTGCTAAAATGAATTGGGTGAGTTCTTCAACCCCTGGAACTGCACAACCACTCCCCAGACCCTAACCCTAACTCCCCAGACTCCTGAACATGATGGTGGGGATGGAGAAGTGACTAACCCTGCCCCCACCGACTGGAAGGACAGACTTTATTTTCATATAATCCCAGCTTCCTTTAGGGATCCTGTGTGCCTCTTTTTTCTCCAATCACTTTTGTTTTCTCCAAAACTTTTATATCTTATTATCAGAGGCGGATATAGATGAAAAAAATATATATACTGGTTTCTAAAGTGTCAAATGAGAGCCGAAGGGATTGCATGGTGCCTGAAAGCACACAGTGTTCTTGCAGAGGATGAAAGTGGCAATTTCCTGTCACACCAGTGTCAGGACATCCAACTGCCTCTTCTGGCCTCTGAAGGCACAAACATCCGTATGCTTGTATAATCACACAGAAACACAATTTTAAAATACCAATGAATGGATAAAACACACACATATATTTGGTTTTGGTGTCAACACGAGAGTAACTAAAGAAAAAAATCACTTACTATGTATTTTCAAAATAGCCAGAAGGGAGGATTTTGATGTTCTCAACAGAATGAAGTGATAATCATTCAAGGTGAGCAACCTGCTAATTAGTCTGACTTGATCTTCATACAATGCTTACATGCATTAAAATATCCCATTTGCCCCATAAATCTATAATTATTATCTGTCCAATAATAGTTTTAAAACTATTTAAAATAAATAGAAATAAGTATGTTCAAGATGACAGAAGAAGTCTGCTAATAACTTAGAAAGCTCAAAGATAATCAGATGAGAATCTGCTCACCAGCTCTTAATGTGGGAGAGTAGGGGTAGCCCAGAATGTACCAGAAAACAGGAAGCTTTAAGTAAGTTCCTAAGGGACTGCACTGTGCTTCCAGGGGCTGGACACCCTCTGAAGACAGTACCTTCTGCCGCCCTTTCTTAGGTCTCAGTGCTGACACTCTGTCTGGAGAAGGAGCGGTAGCCATAGCAGCCCAGGCTGTCTCCCTTCTCCTTCATCCACCTACTTTGTTTTCTGAATATCCTCACACTGAATGCAAGCAGCAGGAGGGCTAAGACTGCTTTACTTCGTATCTAGCTTCCCAGCATGTGAGTATGTGCCTGTTACATGGTAGAGGGTAAGTAGGATCTATAGACAGAATAAAATAGTTGCATAAATATACAAATAGATGCCTATGAGTTAAGCAAAAACTCCAAGTGTCAACAACATTTTGGCTCAAAATATTAATTTAAATTAACTATATTGTTAAAATGTGTGCTCTTTTATATTAAAATATTACATAAAACTACTTGATACTATTAGTCATTTACTTTCAGAGAATATGAGATGGTACTGTGCATCAGAAGCAAATCTTATGCTCAGAGAGAGAAAAACGGATATAGATAGATAGATAGATAGATAGATAGATAGATAGATAGATAGATAGATAGATAGATAGATAGATCGTTCAATGCAATACCTGGCCAAATGAGACAGAAATCAAGACATAGACATTTCCAGCACAGTGCCCTCCATTACCTCAGTACCACAGGATAGAATTGCCCGGTAGAAAATCTCCAGAGCCCTGGCCAAGCTTCCAGAGGTCATTGCTCTCTCTCTCTACAGAACACTTTCATCAGACACTGCAAGCATCCACATGAGATGCTCTGTTTCTTCCTTTACATAGCCACACCCATGCTTTGTGTGGTAGCCCCAACCTAGTTGCTCACCCACAGGAATTGATCAGAGGTACCTGGATGCCCAGTTGAGCTGTAGCAGGTGGGCAGTCACTGAGAGATGTGATCACTAACTTCTGTAACTTTAACCTGCTGGGTTCAAGCAAGGGGGCAGGCACAGCTATCACCACCAACTCATTGTCTGGTGACCAAAGGCCACATGCAGGATGGGGAATCTAGTGTTGTGACTTCCTTTGACCTGATGAAAAAGCTCCTAACTATTCAAGCCGATCTGAGTTGGAGATTCCTGGGAACTGACAGTGACAGTCAAACCTAACTAAGGAGAGTTTTCTTTGAGGGACACTCTGGATCTCAGGAAACTCTTCTTTCTCTTCTGAGAAAAAAGAAAATAAAAACAGAATCAACAACCAATACCAGTTTCACTAAACTTGAAAGGATGGCTTCCTGGACAGAAGCAGCTCACCACAAGCTTTCACAGAAGTCTCATGTTTTAATGTAAAAATTAATGATTTCTATTCTGTGGTGATTAATATTAAAGACTGGATTTTGCTAAGCCTTGAAGGAAATTTGGTCCTCCAATAATAAATGGCTCTGAGAGACACCTCACTCCCAGCATGCTATCAGGAAGCTCCCAGAGAGCAGGTGCCTCAGATGGAGAAACACAAAGTCAAGAGTGGGGTATAGCAGATCTTAGAGCCCTGAGCAGAGGCCTTGGGCATCAACTGTAACTACAAGGAAGAGAAGATACCTAACCAGTGTATCCTAAGCATGAGAGCTCTGGCCTGTGTTTTAAAATATTATTTTATCTCTTTTATTCACAAGAAGACCAATGTGATACATAATCATTGTCATCTATTTATAGGAAGAACCCAAAGGCCTGTACAAGTGTCTTGACTAGGATGGTGGAACTAAAGATGTGAACATGTCTTCTTTCTTCTTACCTCAGAGTTCATTCCCTTTACGCTGGATCATGCTGCAGGTCAACACTTGAGGGCTGGGCATAGACACTATCCACAGAGGATGAAACTGAAGATCAGAAAATGTAAGTAGAATAATTTACTCAAGAGCTTAAGGCTAAGGATCAGAGGTAGATATGAACAAGGTGTATAAAAATTCTCAAAGGATTAGTTAAAGTTGTTTATTTTTAAGGAATTCAAATCTGGTAAGTAGGGAAAGCATAATTCAAAATCAGCTCTATCTCATTCAGAATCCTAGCCTGGGTCTCCTGAACTTGTCTCATGACAGTGTGGCCAACAGATGCTGCAGGCCAGGCACCATCTTAACAAATTTCACAGAGTGACTCTGTGAATTATTGACATGGGCAGACCTACTTTACAGAAGGGAAGTGGAAGACACAAAACAATGAAAAGGTTTAACAGATGGCAAGGCTGGTAAGCAGAAAGGCTGAGATATAGACACGATGATTCTTTTCTAAAGTTGAAGTTCTCAGCTACTTCCCAGGTTGCCTCTGTGAAGAACAGGCAACGCATATGTGCTGACTCACAACTCAAGACAGGCATTTTATCTCAGTGGTCTGGGCCTCTCCTAGACTTAAGGTATGTGATGGATGAATAGATGGTGGGTGGGTTATGGATGGGTGGTGAGTGGTTTTGTGGATAGGTGGATGGATGGATGGATGGATGGATGGATGGATGGATGGATGGATGGTGGATGGGTGGATGGATGGTGGATGGGTGGATGGATGGATAGATAGATAGATAGATAGATAGATAGATAGATAGATAGATGGTGGATGGTAGAGAGATGGCTGGGTGAGTGGTGGGTAAATGGATAGGTAGATAGATGATAGGTAGATGGTGGATAGACAGACAGGTTAGGAGGGGATGCATGGTATCTGTATGAATGACTTAGGAATGGGTTACTGAATAGGAAGATAGAAAGCGGAAAAAGATTGGATAAGCAGAGAGTGAGAGAGCAAGAGTGAGAGAGATAATGGGTTCATGGACCTTATGTTTGCTCTACTGCTGGTTTGGTTTTTCTTATTTTATTTTATTTTATTTTATTTTATTTTATTATAATTTGGTAAAAGAGCTGTAAACATAACCAAAAACATGGGGAAGTCATAACTTTGTTGAGGCAATGTCTTAGGTACTTTTCAATGGCAGAGACAAAACAACCATGACTTAGGCAATTTATATAAGAAAGCATTTAATGGTCCTTACAGTTTCAGTGGGTGAGTCCCTGACTTTAATGGACTATCATGGCAAGAAGCATAGCATCAGGTAGGCAGGCATGGTGCTATGAGAGTTCACATCCTTATCCAAAAATAGGAAGCAGAGGATAGAAAGAGAGTGAGAGAGAGAGAGAGTGAGAGAGAGAGAGAGAGAACATGCTAACTGATAAATGTAAGTTTTTTACATCCTCAAAGGCTGCTCCTGGTGACACACAAAGTGTCCTAAAACAGTTCCACTAACTGGGGACCAATTATTGAAATTTAAGAGCCTATACAGGCCATTCATATTCAAATCTACACAAGCAGGGTCTTTCTCGTTGTTTCTGCCAAGCTATGTGCTCCAACCTAGCCAACCCATGAGCTTCTTGGTTATTCTCCCCTTATCTAACCACATCTGTCTATCTAGCATAGAAATGCTGATATTGTAGATATGGACCACTGCATACAGCTTCATTCTATGTGGGTTCTAAGAACTGAACTCAGGTCATCCAGCAAGTGGTTATTTCTTTTACCTGCTGAGCCTTCTCACCCTCCCCAAAGGACCTTAGGTTTTTTTTTTAATTGTTTAAAGAAATTACATGTATAAGTGTATAAAAGGAACTAGTACCCATGTCTAGAACACAATACATGCAGAGTCTTTATAGTAGCTAAACATATGAACACACACAACGACCTTCCTGTGAAAAGACCATTTCCATTCCCATTTTCTGTGCAAGAAAACCCTTCAGGATAAGTGGCCTGTACAGGATCACAGCTCATGGATACGGGAGTCTGAATCTGTCTGCAGCAAAGCTCATGCTGTCCCCTCATCTTCTGCTGTCAGACAATGGCGGATTGTGACGCTGTGGTGGCTTCCAGTCCCTGACTGGACTTACTGTCAATGAGCTCATGTGGAGTGGCCAACCCCAGCTCAGGCATTTCCAGCACAACTCCTATGCCCAACACTCAGAGAGCTTTTCTGTGATGAAAAGGGTCAGAAAGAGTGTACACGTTGAGGCCCTGCATGTCTTCTGCAAGACAGTGTCTTTGACATGTGACCTGGAACCTGCACCCAAGAACTCTCAATGATATGGCTTCCTAAAAACGACTTGAACAACAGAAGCTGACATGCCAGTGTGAAAGGGAGAATGCTCACAAGGCCCGCCATTAGATGAAATGTTACAGGTAACCAATGGCTGCTGAGAGAGGAAGAATCCCTCTGCTCCAGGGACCAGTATCCTGATAGTTTTTCATATATTTCATATATATGATGCCCAACGATAACCATATATGCCATATATATGTTAATAAGATAATAATTATGACTGGCATCTGCATTAGTCACAGCATTAGTTATCATGTATGTATGTGCATGTGTGCATATATATATAAGTATGTGAAAGTGTGTATATGTGTGTATGTGTGTGAATGTATGTGTATGTAGGTGTACATGTATCTGTGTATGTGTGTGTATGTGTGTATGTGTGTGTATGTGTATGTGTGTATGTCTGTGAATGTGTGTATGTGTGTGTATATGTAGCTCTGTGTGTGTGTATACGTGTATGTGTGTATATAAAGAATGAGAAGCCATGAATTTGAGAAGGGCTTAGGAATACATGAGAGAAGTTAGAGAAAGAATAGGTAGGAGGAAATGTTGTAGATACAGTACTCACATATGAAATACTCAAAAAATAACAAATTAAAAATGAAAAGGAAATGGGCATGTATTCCTGGAGGGTCTATAGAGCAGACGAGACCTGACTAGCTTTAGAGAAAGAGGAATGCCAAGGGATACACAGGAACCTGGGAATGGGAGACCTGCTGGGCAGGAGAGAGATGGGAGTGGGAGGGGGGATTAGTAAAGGTGGGAACAGACATCCCTCCACATGTACCACTCTCATCTAGAGTTACTGGGCCCTGCCAGGTTAAAGAGTGCACAAGCATGAGCATAGAATGACCTCAAATGCACCTTACATGTGTGGGCCTCTGTGTGTGTGTGTGTGTGTGTGTGTGTGTGTGTGTGTGTGTGTGTGTGTGTGCATGTGAATGCATGTACATGTGCCTGTGTGTACACATTCATGCAGAGACCACAGCAAGACGTCAAACATCTTTCCCTCTCTTTTCACTATTATTTTAAGATGGACCAGAACCAGAAGCCCTTCATCTACAACAGTCTAGCTGGCCAGTGAGCTCTCAGAAATTTATGTATCCATCCCTTAATACTGGGGCTTCAGAAGTACTAAAACAAACTAGGCTGTTTGTATGGGCACTGGGGGTTTGAACTCAAGCGTTCCTGCTTGCACAACAAGCATTCTTACTCACTGAGTCATCTCAGGCCCCCTTTTATGTTTGATGTCCAATCTCTCATATCTTTCAAAGGTTTTCCAAAAACTCAGTCCTCAATCCTGAGCCAAGAATATGAGGAATCAGTCATTGCTGATGTCATAGCTAGGGTTTCATTGCTGTGAAGAGACACCATGACTAAGGCAACTCTTATAAAGGCAGACATTTAATTGGGGCCAGTTTCAGAGGTTCAGTTCATTATCAGCATGATGGGAAGCATGGCAGCATGCAGGCAGACATGGTGCTGGAGGAGCCAAGTTCTACATCTTGATCTGAAGGCAGCCAGGAAGACTGTCCTCTACAGGCAGCCAAGAGAAGACTAGACTCCACTGGATGGAACTTGAGCATGCATGTGTGTGTGTGTGTTTGTGTGTGTGTGTGTGTGTGTGTGTGTGTGTGTGTCTACATGCCCACCTCTACAGTGACACACTTCCTCCAACAAAGTCACACCTCCAAATGATGCCATTCCTTATGGCCAAGCATTCAAACACATGAATATGGGAGGCCAAATCTATTCAAAATGCTACATTACACTCTCTGGTCTCCATAGGCATGAAGTCATAACACAGTGCAAAATGCATTTAGTTCAACTTCAAAAGTCCCCATATTCTATCACAGTCTCAACAATGCTTAAAAGGCCAAAGTCTTTTCTGAGAGTCATGCACTCTCTTAACTGTAATCCCCTATAAAATCAAAATCAAAAAACAGATCACATGCATCAACATCACAGGACATACTTTACAATTCCAAAACATCATAATGAGAAAATACTGGACCAAAGCAAGACTAAAAACCAGCTGGGCAAACTTCAAACTCTGCATCATTATGTCTGATGTCTAATTTCTTTCATCTTGGTTGACTGCAACACAATTCTTTCTCTTGGGCTGGTTCCACTCCCTGTTTTCCTTGACAAGTATCCTATAGCTCTGGCATCCCTAACATTTTGAGGTCTCCAAGGCAAAGTCAACTTCAAAGATTCTTGTTCAATGTCTGGGATCTACACATGATCTTTTGACTCCTCCAAAATGCTTGGGTTACTTCTCCAGCTCTGCCCTCTGTGGCACTGTAGGCTCTGGCTGACTCCACTCGACTGCTGCTACTGTCCTTGGTGATCATCCCATTATGGTATTGGCATCTCCAATATGCTGGGGACTTCTGCTGCAACTAGGCTGCACTTTCACCCATAGCCTCTCAAAGTCTCTCTTAATGGTGCCAAACCTCAACTTCTGTGCATGACCCCTTCGATCCTGGATTGTATCCTGCAACTGAAGCTGTACCTTCACCAGTGGCCTTCCCTTCCTCTCACAGTGCCAGCCCTCAGTTGCTCTTCATGGCCCCTTCATGCCTTCAAAACCAGTACCACCTGGGTGACACACATTACCAAGTCCAGGTGCTAGCATAAGGTACAACCTTGGCCGCCTCATACAATGGCCTTTCTGGGCCACTATGCAGGGGCAACCCTGCCAAATACCTGGCCTCAGTAGCTTTCCTAGTCTCAGGGGGAAATTCCATCCTTGATTTGTGTGGTAATATGAATATGCTTTGCCCACAAGAAGTGGTATTATTAGGATGTGTGGCCTTATTTGAGTAGGTGTAGCCTTGTTAGAGGAAGTATGTTTCTGTGGAAGTGGGGCATTCAGGTCTCATATATATACTTAAGTCTGGCTAGTGTGCCTTTGGATGAAGATGTAGGACTCTCAGCTCCTTCTCCAGCACCACACCTGTCTGCACACTTCCATGCTTCTCATCATGATAATAATGGACTGAATCTCTAAAACTGTAAGCCAGCCCCAATCAAATGTTTGCCTTTATAAGAGTTTCCTTGGTCATGGTGTCTCTTCACAACAATGGAAATCTAAATTAAGACACTTCTAAAGCCAGAACCACATGTCAAAAGCTGTCAAGTTCTGCTGCTTTCTGGAGCTGGAACGTGCCCCCCTTGTTGAATAACATTTTCAATTGTTTTGTTAGTTTCCTTTACTATCTAAGCTTAGCTGCCATGGCACTTGCCCTGAATACTGACCTTAAAGTCAGAGATCTTCATGCCTCTATCTCCTGAGTGCTGGCATTAAAGGCATAGACCACCATGTCTGGACCTAAGCTTTCTTTAATTGCTTTTAACAAGATCCTATAAGTTCTGAATTGTAATTCATTCCACATATAGTCAAGCTGACAACTGAGAGTAGCCATCACTATCCATTTCTTTGTCAGTTTGGTGCATAATCATAACTCCTTATGAAAACAATAACCAGGACATAATGATGCCTAACATGATATAACTATCCCTTGTTCAACTGCAAAAACATTAATAAGCTTAGCTGGATGAGATCTAACCCTGAGATTATCACTCCCTTAATTACATTTAACATCCTTGAACACAGAATTTAGATCCACTTCACTTCATGGTATACCTTTAATCTTTGGGCCATACATTTTGTATTCTGCCTCTCTCAGTTTGCTATACTTGATCAAAATGCCCTTCATAAGTGTGAGCCATGAAGAAAAGGTGGAGACATGTGATAATTCTCTAGTTGTCAGCTCATGGGTGGATAGTGGTTGCAAAGACTAGCTGTGCAACATGTGCCAACAGCCAACAGGACTGGAAGACTAACACTGATGGTGTGAGGCAGTGTCAGGAGAAGTACAGAGTCTTGATGGACAGTCCTCTCTTTAAAGGCCTGCTTAACCTCCCATCAACCCGTTATCATATTTTAAATAGTTTCAGCACTGTAATTAAAATTGTTGGCAAGCATGGAAAGCATAATGCACATGAAGACTCATGTCCACGTTTTATTGCTGGGTGCAAATGAGGTGACATTCAAAGACACAGTCCCTCTGCCGTGATGTGCTGCCAGAGTGCACAGAGCCAAACTACCATCGCCCGAACCCTGTAGAACCAAGAAGCTTTTACCATTCCTGCAATGGTCTATTTTCCCTCAAGCTGCCGACCTTTCTCATTGATTCATTATATCTCTTGTCCATAGGAATTGTTTTCAGGTCTTAGCAGAGTCTGCATTTCTTCTTCAGGAACTGGAGTCCTACAAGCCAGTAGGTACCCACCTCAGTATTCCACTTTTAGGCCCTGAGGGCAGTGATACTGGAGACTGCTCCTTCCAGCTTCTGATGCATTGATGAAGATAGTACTGATGCTTGGGCTTTAGCTTTCCCAGCCTAAAGTTAGAACCATGCTCAAGCTATGAAAAAAAGCTAACACTGTCAACAACAGTGGCAGCCCCTTGCCTTGCTTTCCCTTCATCTGGAGAAGGTAAGTTTCACACCCGAACTTTGCAATGCCTAGAAAGGCTTGCTGAGTTTCCAAATCACCCTGGGAAAAAGAGTTCCATGGCCTGGGACAATGTAGTGAGTAGCAGGCAGTGAGACCTATAGATGAATTTCTCCTCTGCCTCTTAGCCTTGGCTTTCCTGTTCTAAGACCCTTACGGCCCACTGCAAAGATTTAAGAGGCCTAGAGAACATCAAAGAGAACATCCCTCTGTGTATTTTTGGGATAGCAGAGACACATCCCTATGAAGGTTTCACAGAAACCCCCCAAGGAATGGTGGAATAAATCTCAAAATCATTCATTGCTGACCCTATTCTGGAAAATCTATGAAACACCAGAAAGAATATTGAAGCAGGCAGTGTGTAAAAAGCGTCATGTCCTCGGCTACCAACCCTGCTTGTTTCCTTTGTCAGTTGTCCCTGCACCCATGCATCATTAACTCCTCCCAGCCCCTGCCCCTGGTCCTGCCTTGCAACGCTAGGGCCCCTTCTCCAGAACCAGCCATTCCCCACTCTCCACGCTCTCCTTCATGACTGCCTCACCAAGAAATGATACCATGAATCTCTCAAATGCCAATCATAGCTGTGAGATGGCTGCAATACACCTTTATGTGATGCCTTTTATGAGATCACCCCACAGGGCTCTGGTAATGGCTGTAAAAATGTGAAGCTGGCTGTGGAGCAGATTTAACTGTTAAAGCAGCTGAAAATATCTATTAGCGATTGACATTATTATTCTTCATCAGAGGTCTCTAGGAATGCCAATAAAGCCACTCTACCTGTACCCATTTCCACCCAAGTGTTTCCTTGTGGAATTCAATCTCATCTTAAAGCATGTAATTAGGCAATCAAAATAATGTTCCAAGAGAGGAAGAACCTATGAAATTTTCCAGTAGAAGAGCCACCCACCCCACTGCCACTTTTTCTCACCACCCCTCCTCTACCTGCCTCACTCAGCTTTGACCTGGGACACTCACACTCTGCCTAGACCACCACCAGGTTCCCAAATATGATGAAGATAGGCTATGGGTTCTTGGTAGACAAGGCAGTCAGATTCAGGGCCTTTGTGTAACGAGCATATACATATCTGTCTGTCCATTAAGGACTGTCTGATTCTATTCCCCTTTCCTGCTGGTTGATGTCATGGCTGGTTGATGTCATTGTTGGCTGATATCATGGCTGGTTGAAGTCATGGCTGGTTGAAATCATGGCTGGTTGACATCATGGCTGTCCACCTCCATGCACTTCCACAGTCTCTTCTGTTTCATTGTCACAGTGTGGGACTTCATGGTCAGCATGGAAGGCATCTTGAATGGCCTCCAATCAAGTATCTCTGTTAAGAGAGAACTGGAGTGCCTATACCACATGGCCTATTGCTGCCACCACCATGGGTTCCATGGTGAGCCAGAACCATGGCTTGGAAATTTTGGCAGCTACACCCTTTTTCTCCAAATATGCACAAGAAGGCAGCCGCCTAGCTGCTGCCAATGGCCATGTGTAGCCATTTGAAACATTTGTAGACAGATTGAAACATGGAATAGAACTTAGGGCAAAGCTAAGATAGCCCCAGAGAAAGAGACACAAAATCCTCATTAAACCATGCCTAGATCCCAGCCTGCTTCTGTATCTTTACCCCAGTTTCATGGCTCAATAAATCAATTAAATTATTTAAATGAACTTGAGTTGGGTGTTCTATTATTTATAACAAAGATTTATTTGCAGCTTCAGCAGCATACACACTTTAATGACAAGCCTATGGCAGAGTAAAGGGGCAAGTTGCAGAAAGGAGGAGGTGAACATATGGCTGTAGGGAAGTCTCTCCCCAGAAGCCACTCAACGTGGTACTAAAGGACACTGGACAGTTCAGACCCAGCATTGTGCCCAAAGGTACAAGTTCAAACACAGGAACAGACTCAGGCTAATTTAACTGCAGAAATATTTTGAGGCTTCATAGATGAGCTGTCAGATTATCTGCATGGAGACAGCAAAGTCTTGACACCTTGAAGGACAGGAAAGTAAGAAACACACCAGTACCTAAGCCCTGGGGAAGACATACCCCTTCCTAAGAAATTTGTTCAGAATAACAGAGGCATTGCGACCCCTGCTGGCTGGTACTAGAGATGGCAAGAAGCATAGTTTGGAAGAATTCCACAGAACAGGCACTCATAGGCCCCTACAGCCTGTGACACAGAGAGCAACTGAGGGAGCCATGTCTGTCCTTGTGAAACTTATTGTATTCTAGGCAAAAAACAAAACAAAACAAAACAAACAAAAAAAAACCATGAAGCTAGGCCACATAATCTCTTTCCTCTAGTATATAACAAAATTAATAATAATAAAAAAATCATAGATGTGTAATAAAATCAGTTAAGAAATGGGATCATACTAGCATTTGAAAACAATGATGAAAGGCAAGAATTCAAAGCTACTGAATAGGTTTCACTCACACATGTACACACATGCACACACAGAGACACATTATACATACATACATACATACATACCACACACACACATTTTAGATATGCAGACCAATAAATTGGGGAAAGGTCATAGTTCCTGCTATATGACTTGAGAAATAAAGCAAATAAACAGAGAGGAAAAAAGGCAGTATCCTAATAAATAAAATAAAGTGTCAGTGCCCATCTCCCATAGTCAGGGGCTTCACAGTAATGCAATGTTAGCGTTTATCATGAGCAAGAGGTAAAAACTACAGAGCTCAGCTCATGTGCAGTTTCAGGGACTACACAGCTACTCCACAAAGCCATCACTTCAACAGTTGCTATTGGCCTCAAGTCAACCCGCCAGACTAAAGGAGACCACAGCAGTATGGGCCAGCCTCTGCCCCATGCTCCCTCTCACCAGAGCATCCTTCCAGGCTACTAGACACCCTCTCACCAGAGCATCCTTCCAGGCTACTAGACACCAACAGGTGTGAGTTCCAGCAACACTGACCCTGGGGTGACAGTGCCTGCACCTCCAACTTTCTAAACCCAGAGTTCTGTTCCAGCCTGTCCTAACCAGCACCAAAAAGAAAGGAAGCTACAGAAGGGAGGCTCCCCAGTAAATAAGCCAACATTCTCTGAAAGGCAAGAACCAAAGCACGGTGTGGTAGACAGAGTCAGACTCCGCCGCATTGCAGACATGGGCAGAGAGGAGCCTCTGAGACAGACAGGACAGCATTCTCTCCCTGAGGCCCTGGGTAGGTGTTAAACCTTACTAAAGCTGGGCGGTGGTGGCGCACGCCTTTAATCCCAGCACTCAGGAGGCAGAGGCAGGCAGATTTCTGAGTTCAAGGCCAGCCTGGTCTATAGAGTGAGTTCCAGAACAGCCAGGGCTATACAAAGAAACCCTGTCTCGAAACACACACACACACACACACACACACACACACACACCTTACTAAAGCGCAGTGAGTATCACTATTGTTAATGATTAGCTCTTTGCAGTGTTTCTGGTGGGGCTGCAGAGATAGTTGGGTGGCTACGAACACATACTGCTCTTACAGAAGACCAGTGTTTCCAGCACCAGCTTCTGCAGCTCACAACTCTCTGTAACTCCAGCTCCAAGGGATCTGATGACTTATTCTGACCTCCAGAGGCACCCTCACTAGCATCCTATGAACATACACACGCATACACAAACACATGCACACGTACACGCCACATTCTTATTTTAAAAATAAAATACTTTTTCTTTTCTTTTCTTTTCTTTTCTTTTTTTTGTACAAGGAACGGTGCTGGGATAAAGAAACTTGGTTCCCTAACTGGCAACTGTTACACTCTCCCTTGCCATCCTGGCTGTCTTAGGTGAGCAAAAGGCTTCTCAGTCAAACAGCCAGTTGGCCTATTCTTACACCAGCAGTGGCCATTTAAACACTGCACACACACCCTGAGGAAACCGCACTATGACAGCTGTTTGCTCTGGCTTCTGAAACCCTTCTCGGGGCTATTTCAAAGTGTTCACACTGGACTTTTTGCCATCACAAACCTTGGTGACTCAAGACAACCCTGCTAGTACTTCTACCTAGGCCAGAGTTGGAGCCCTGCTGGGCTAACAGAGGAACTGCTGTGACAGGTGCCAGAGAGGCAGAGTTATGTATGATTGGTGCAAACACTGGCCTTCATTTGCATGGAAGGTCAGCCTTGCTTGATGCAAACATCCCTCTCCCAGAGCTGCAGGACACCTTCCGGTGCCCCTCCCCAGTGTTGCAGTATTAGAGCCAATAAAAGATTTCTCTGAGTGGTCTTTCCTTGCCCACTGTTAATGATGTGAGCTAAGCTGGTGACATGAAGGAAGAGGTGTCAGGCAATAATGCAGCAGTGATAGCAAAGGCTACTCTGCAGCAGTAACACGAGCCGGTGAGCAGCTCACCCAGCTGCAACCATCCCATCACCAGGCATCCAACTGCTTGACCTTGACTCAGGAAGTTGGTGAGCAAAGGGCTAAGGTGCGTGACAGGGCAGCTGCTGCTTGATGGCTGGATAGGAAGTGACAGCTTGACCAGCTTGAGGGAGTGACCAGAGTAGGAACAAGGCCAACAGTAGATAGAAGATGGAGAGCAGACCATTAAAAGCCAAGGAAGAGAAGCTGCAGGCCCCAGGGCCCCAGCCACTGGAAGAATTAAAGCCACAGGCCCTTCAGAGCTGAGTTATCCTACACCAGAAATTGTAATGCTGGCTGCTATCTAGAGCAGAAGAACCCCAATTCCTGACTTCCTAGATCTACACTAGCGTAGGAGCACCTGCCACTGCAGAGCTGAGGATCCTGGTGCTCCTTGCCTGCAAGAGAGCTGTAACATGAGAGGTGTCACCTGCTGCTGCTCCTGCCCACCTGCCACCACATCACTGCCATCAAGCACAGAAGCTGCCAGAAACCAGCACTCGGAGAGTTCCTTGTCCACCCATTGTCTCTACCCAGGTAGAGCAAAGGGAACCCAGCCACCTGATTGGTAACACCTCTAGACAAGGAGGGCTTCTTGACTGCACTGCCTTGACTGCACTGCCAAATGCCTTTCTCGGGACAACTTAGATTCCAGTAAGAAATGAGCTCCAGTCTGCTGGGTGTCTTCCCCTGAACATGAGCACCAGGCAGGACATGTGTGCTCTGCTTCCTGTCACCTCTGCATGGCATGTCCTGGCCTCTCTGAAATGCCTTCCCACTCATGTTTGCACTACCTGATCCCCATATCTACTGTCCATTGTCCTAGACCTTATGGGTGAGAACCTTTGAGGTCACTAGCTAGATGAAGCAGGCCACAGGGGACCCTGGCACGTGATGTGGTCAGCAGAAGGACTATCGGGGAGACAGGCTAGCTGTCAGCAAGAACAGAGCAGACAGAATGGAATTTATAGAGTTCTGGACAAAGACACCAGGCCCTGCTGCTTTCTGTCACACAGACTGTCATGTCTGAGACCAGCCCACTGTGAGGACCAGGGATGTGACCCAAGGTCTCCAGCCTCCTGGTGAAATGCAGAATGACCTCCATCCTTTGGAAAAGATCTGGGTTCCCATCCTTGTGCTCATCCCCTCCATCCCTCCTGAGCTTCCTGCTGTGCTCAGCATGCTGCTACCTACCCATAGAATTTTGCAGACCTACTAGATATACAGCTATGCCCCACAGCACCTGGCCCTGCTGAGGATGGACATCTGTTCCTTCTGGACTGGGGGCTTTCCCAGCTCGCTGAACCTTGCCTGCCTGCTGAAACACCTGCTTAAAAGGTGGACCAGGTATAAGAGCTGTGCCCAGACAAGAACCAGCTGCTTCTCAGTAAGGTACTGATGTCTGACCATGCCCCAACAGTCATTTCCAAGTATCAGAAGACCAGCAAGTTCAGAGGAATGGAGCCCAAGGCATAATCTCACCTCTCCTTCGTGGATGGCTCTGAGCTACCCAGGAGTGGAAAAGGAGAAAGCAGGACCCTGTGCGGGTCCTACATTACCCCTGACCAGCCATGATCTTAGCAAAGTGGTTTTCTGCGCCTGCAGAGAACTGATTGAGCAATTCTCTGATCTTAGGGGAAGGACTGTGCAGCCCTCACAGCTGCCCACTCAGCCAGGGTCTCGCTGGTCTAGCTCTAAGTTTTATGGTGGTCATAAATACAAAACAGGAGATTAACACAGCTTGGAGTATTGATCACCAAGGAGCCTTTCTCCACCACATTTCCATATTGCCCTTTCACTTTCCTGCTGTTCCATAATCCTATAATTCTCTCTAGCACAGATCCCTTGGTATTGCCTGGTAAATGTCAGCGCTGTGCTGCTCAAAGGCGGTGCATGTGCTCTGATAGACAGAGCAGTGATAGGGTGTGCTGGACAGAACACAGTGATAGGGTGTGCTGGCTCCTGGGTACATGTCCCACTCATTGTCCAAAGTCAGCATGGCTCAGCCCCCATCTCCACAGGGAACAAAGAGAGCCTGCTGCTTCAGGTGACAAGGGTCCCGGGTATACTGGTTTACCCAGCACAGATCAGCTAGCCTCTTTCTGGTTCTTAAGTCTGGAAAACAAGGTTTTAAACTTGGATTGTATCTAACTTCCCTTCCATTTTTTTATAACCAATAAATTATGTTTGCAAAGCCACTGGAGACATAATCATTTTAACTGATCTTATTAATAAAAGTGAAGGACCAGAAGGTGGTAGTTTTTTTTTTAAAGGCAGCTAAGGAGCTGCAGCATATCCTCAGATGATGAGCTACATCTTAGGTGTGAAAAGCTCCTTACAGCTTAATCCCTCTCATGCCAGCCAGCTAAGCAGAAAGCACTCTCATCAAATGTAATCAAGTTTTGGAGGAGGATGGGGAAATCAGTCAAGTCTCTCCTGCCTCCCGAATTTTTTCCTACTGCCTCCTGTGGACGTGTGCTCCCACTGCTGGGACCCCGTGACACCATCGTATCTGTATTTTCTACCTGGGTTGTGAGAATCGGACCTGGCTTCTCATGCTTGTGCAGCAGGCAATGCCTCCTCTCCCGCAGGGCTCTTTTCATGGATTCACTCAGCTCCTTCCAGCAAACTGATCCTCTCCATCACACCTGCAATGAAACACGAGATGCACCGTGAAGACAACTGCCAGCCCAGAGCAGAACAGAACAATCTAAAACCTCAGCTGCTGGCTTTGGTGACAAGAGCATCTCAAAAGACTCCCTGGAGACCAAGAGGGCCTGAAATTTATGTGAAGGGACTAATAGAGAGTAATCCCCTTCCTCCTACAGGAATGTGACCAAACTTTCACCCCACCCCACCCACCCCTGTGTACCTGGGTATGGTTGCTGGGACTGATCACCCATTTTCAAGTCAGGAATTTGCACAGATCACACAGCTGGTACAGTTTAGCAAAGACCTGAAATGTATGCTTTCTCAAACAATAAATAAGTGTACAAACCCACAACATACCAATTTCTGTTATCAAGACATCAGGGGTTTGGCAGATGTGGGTGCTTCACAGGGCTTGCTCCACCTAGAAGACTCCTCCTGTTGATTGAAGATACAAGACAGTCTCTTCCCCCATGCTGGATGAAAGTTTGGATTGAACAGGCCACAGCCAGACCTTAAGCCAAGTGAGGATGTGTTGACAGCTGGGCTCCAGCTGCCCTCTCCTGCAGAGCCCAGATCCATGCTCAGGATGCCCAATTGTGAGGCAAGCCATGGGAAGGACAGGTGACAAACCCATGCTTTTCTGCCAATGGCTGGGGAGCAATCCAACATACAATGGCCATCCTTATGAGTTAGTGTAAACTGTGTTCTGGAAACTGGTGCCCCATTTCACAGGGTAATCTATACAAGCAGGCATTCCAGCTATTCTATAGACAGGCAGCTCTCAGGTGACATGTACCTGGTGCCTATAGTCATGCAAGATCTTCAGTCTGAAGCAATGTTAGGTTTTGTTTTAGTTACTGTGAAGCAACTTAAGGACTGAAGAGTTGAAGCCAAATTTGCCATAGCAAGAAGACATGGAGGAAGGAGTGGCTCTAGCTGTGAGTGAGAACAGGGCAGCTGGACACCTTATGTCTGTAGTCAGGTGTCAGAAAGAAATGGATGCTGGTTTAGACTCCTTCCAAAAGAATTTGAACTTTTATAAGATAGAGCTTTTTGATGGGAAGAAAGGCTTCACTTTACCGAAGTTAATCTTTTTAATAATTATTGCTGCTTTCTCTGACACCATCTTGTTCTCCTCTAAAATTTTATTGGTTAGGATTCCCTCTATCCACATTTCTATTGTCATTCTGATCTTCCAAACTCCCACCAGGATGAACCATTAACCTCTGCTTATAGAACTCTGGCATTTCTCTAGCTCTGAAGTCTACCATATTCCTGAGCAAACCAGTTCCTTAAGCATAAAAGCTGCATGGTGAAGCGCATCAACCCCACTTCTGGTACCAATTTTCTCTACTAACTACTTTTTATATTATTCTAACAAAATATCCAACAAAAGCAACTTGAGGAAGAAAGGCTTTGTTTTGGCTCAAGGTTTGAGGGTGCAATCCTCCTGGAGGGGAAGTCACGTGGCAGCAGGAGTGTGAGTTAGCTGCCTAGTTCGTTTTTGTAGTCAAAAACCACAGAAAGAGATATACTATGTTCAGCTCATTTTCTTCTCTTCATTCAGCTTGGGACCCAGGCTACAAAATGGCATCATCAGTATTTAGAGTGAGTCTTCCAACCTCAATTATCCCAACCTAGAAACATGTCCAGTAGGTGTTTTTCTTCCATGTAATTCTAGATCCCAAACAAGTTGACAATAAAACCACTACCAGTCAGTCTGAACAAGACCTCACATATCAACAGTTCTGCACATCTCCTTATTCTAAGAAAGGCTGGGCTAGGGTAATGCATAATGCTATGATGACACTTTGATATGATGATAATTAACTGCCATTAATATCAACTCCACTGATGCCCAAGCATCATCAGAACACTTGAGTCTTTCCATTTCCAAATGCATGTTACCTGCATAAATGCTACCACTCCTTTTAGAAAATAGGACAATCATTATGTGCAAAAATTGTATTCCTGGAGCCTTCTTACTGCTCTGGCAGTCCTTTAGACAGTAATTCTAAGTCCCAGTCTGGTCCATCATCCAAATATCCCTTCTTGGTTTGTTTTGGTTGTACACGTATAGGATAACTTCAAAAGCAGCCCTTAACCCTACACTTTGGTTGATCATCTCATAGCTCTTTGCCAGTCATCCTACACTGTCATTCTAATTCCACTGCTGGCTATAATCGTTGTTATCACCTTACTCTTGCTTAGCTTTTGCTACCTGCTCTCTAGCTTTAGGTCCCATCATGCCATGGCTATTAAACAGTTCTTCTGCCATGAGTTTAAGCCTTCAAAGAATAGCCACCAATGGGGAAAAATACACAAGCATCCCCAAGCTGAAATACACACATGTGTGTTTGTATATCTCCAGGGAGGAGGTGTTCATGGGAAAGCATGAACACATATGTCAGACAGTGGTAGACCAGAGCTGAGGCTGATGATGAAGAAAGTATTCACTGTTCCAAAACACTCAACTGTGATTTTTCATGGAACCTGTAAGTGCATCAATGTGATGAGACTGGAGGGTGGTTCCTAGCACATTCATTGTCAGTTTAGCAATGGAGAATGAGACCTTGTCATTATCTGAAATTTCACCTAGCTGTCGCTGTTCTGGAAAACATTCTTGACTCACCAGGCTGTCTTAGAAGCCTCTCTTACAGGACACCATGATTGCATGACACATTACACAGTGCTGTGGTTGCCTGTGCTCTTGGTCTGACCTAAGGATCAAAGCTGAACCATGTATAATTATATCTCTAGAATCTAAACCTGGTGGTCTGAATTATACTGAAGCCACAGCCACTTCTTAGTGTTCTAGAGGTACACCACCCTCCCTCCCTCCCTAAACTGTTTCTCACTTCCTTAGATTTCATTCTCTTCCCCAGCTGAATGGCTTGCTGACCTGGTAAATGCTTTGGGGACTGTAGAATTGTTAGCCACACAGTGTCTTTGCCATTTAGGACTTCATTAAGGCAGAGCTAAGGGGCACTACTCTCTGATGCTGTGTTTCTGTAAAGAGTAAACAGACAATGCAAGCCCTTATGCCACCAGCCATGGCTCACACTCCATTTGCAATCATGCTAGTCATGAGAGATTACCCACCAGGAAAAAGACATCAGACATACGACTCTATGCACTTTAACAGTGTAGGAACTATTTACTTCTTAAATTGATGATTGTAGTATCTACTGTATAAGCATGTTATAAAAATTAAGTCATGCATTCAACAAAGCTTAACATAGTGCATTGAAGTTCTCAGACTTTCCCTAACCATAAGGCTAAGCACAGAAAAGCAATCCAACCAGAGGCCTCAATTCTAAGCAACCTCAGCCAGAACTCAGGATATGATCAGAGGGCTGGGAAGAAGCAGAATATGAGTGCATATACATGTGTGCATATGCTCATAGACATATACATACACATATAAACATATGTATGTGTATGCATATATATACATATATATACATATATATGTATGTATATGTATACATATGTGTGTGTATATATATATATATATATATACACACACACAAACACACACACACACACACACACACACACACACACATATATATATATATATCCAACCAGTTCTGTTTTCTGTGGAGAAGCCTGACAAACACAAAACCCTTGTGGTTTTGCTGCTAGGGTACCTTCCATGAGGGTCAGAGATTCCTCTAAGTTTCTCTAGGCTTAAGGCAAACACAGAATCCTGTTGCTAGGTGCATATCAAGTGTATAAAATGAAAGCTCACAAACTGTTAGGAAGCACAATGCCCTCAGCCATCCCCTAGAGAGCACATGGTTGATGTGTTAGGGAGAAGACCCCTCTACTCTAGAGGCAGTCAATCAGGCCCTCATCCAGCGACCATATCCAGGCAGTATCAGACGTAACCATTACAACCCTGTTTTCTTGATGGGTTCAAATCTTCAGAATCCAATCCACTCAAAGTCACTAAGGCAGGCACCAAGGCCAAGGGAGTGGCAGCCCTAATGCATGGTCAGCTTCTTATCCTCCTGTGACTTTGTGGAGAGCAGAGAGGTTAAGCAGTCTGCTTGCTCTTCTCCCCTGCGGCCTCAGTCAGCAGTGAGATTCATGGCAGCCATTTTGGGCTCTTGTTACGTCGTTTGTCATGAAAATGAGGTATTAGAATTTCAGTGCCTAATATGCCAAGTGAGTTAATGTGAGTTATGGTGGAGAGTCGAGCTGCTCCTTTGGTATTTCTGATAATATGTAGCTTTGTCAAAGGCGGATGGCAAACGATCAGTCCAAAGTGCCTTGGAAAAGCACACTCTTCATGTCAAAATGGCTTACATTGTGGAAAAAATTACTATCCATCAAAATGGCACACAGAGAGAGCACAGAAGCCAGAAGGAAGTAGTTTCAACCCTTAAGAAGCACTTGTAAGTTAACCTATATGGATAGAGGATGGAGAGTCTACATGGATACTTGGGAGACAATAGATTTTCTGTGGCTCCCTGCCTGCAAGTTCCCTCAGCCTCCTGTACCTGAGAACAACAGACCTGGCCTTCTGAGAAGGAAAAGCCACTGCCTATACAAGCCCTGGGAACATTCCCCACAATAGAGGCTTTCCCCTCCTCTACCTCGTCATAGGATGGGCACCACTCTTTAAAAACCATCTAGAGATAGATGCATTTTGAAAAACTAAATTTCTATTTTCCCAGGAAGAACTAATGCATCTATCAGTGTAGGAGGCTCATACAGAGGGAAAAACTAAGTCCAACTGCTAAAAGTTCTAGGAAGGGAGATATAATCCAACCCAAAGACCCCAAATGGACCAAGTCCTTGGCAAAGACATCCCTGACTCTGAATGTGTTCCAACAACAGTCAAGTGGATGAGGAGGTGAGCCAAACAGACATCAGTGTTCCCTTTAATTTAGAAGTTGTGAAATTTTACAGGAAGACTAGGAGAAGCAAGCTAATTCTCTGTTCCTCAGTCAGAAATGTATTAGTAATAATAATGGGTTGCTGGAGAACCTGACTCTGAGCTTTGAGCAATCCCCCATTCCCATGTGCAATTCATGCCACTTCCTGGGACGGTATTCTCTCGATCTCTAAGGAATCATGCTAAGCTACCATGATTTCTGAGCAGGACTGTTCCAATCACCTCAGAGTGCAGACATGACAGCATGCAGCACCACTCTGGCAAGGAGGACCAAGTCTACTACCACCACCGATCGTTCGTTCTGTGAGTGGTTTAGAAACAGGCGGCTTCAATGACAACCGGGGACATTTCTATAAATTATTAGGGATCGAAGACAAAGGGGTCAGAGTGGGGGAAATGTTAAGAACAGCCACAGTGATTACTATTCCCGTGAAGATAGCTGAAAACTCAGATTTTTCTGTGTCACCTGCCATTGCTCTCCAAGACATGGCCAGAATAGGTCATCAGCCACATGCAAAGCTGACAAGAGCCTGGTGGTCATGAGCAGCAAGATCTCTGAGACCATGGAGAATTGGATTCTCCCACCAACTGCAAGACTAAGCAGATGGACAGAGCCAGCACAGGAAGGACCTGAGAAAGAAAGGCAGGGAGGAGGTGTGGCCTGAAGGGAAAATGCTACCTGAGCTGGCTGCATCAGGCTTTCCTCTGTGAATGTATTCTCACCCCACTCTGCATCATCTGCAAAGTCAGCAGAGTCTAAAACGTGAGCCATCTCAAGATCAAGGTCAAAGAGGCAGAGTCAGTATCCTACATGGAGTGCTGGCTGCAGCTGACAGGAAGTCCTGGTCTCCCCAGCCTTGCCTCTCCACCATGACTTCTCATTCAAGGACATGGTCTAATGCATGCCATTGGCACACATCCTTCTGTGCTCTTTGATCAAAAGAAAAGCTTTCTCTCAAGAGGAGAAGCATCAACAAAGGATGCCTGGATCCCTTTGGAGGTCCATCATGTACTTAGTGACAGCAACATCAGTCATTGGCACATATTCTTGTCACTGCCAAGCCAAATGCACATTACTTAAGGCCAATTAGTTCCCAGTAAGTTCCAAAGGTGCTGAAGGGGCCTGTTTCCTTCCTTACTCTAGGAAGTTGTGTATTGTTCTACTCTAGCATGATTTGGGCAAACAAGATTGAAATCCAGGACATCTCTGAAGGATTGATTGCAGGTTGGCAGGGACAGGGAATTCAATATAAAACTGATAGCAATGGTCCACCTACTCTTCTATTCTTTTTCCCTTTTCTTCCTTTTCTTCCCTTCAGCTTTATTAAGGTACAGGTGAAAATTAAAATTATATGTATGTTTACAGTGTCATCTATATTCAAATTATTAAATCAAACTAATGAACATGTTCCCCATCACATTGAACTTACTGTATGTGAAGAGGTAAGATTTTAAGTTCTACTCTCTAGAATTTTTTTTTAGTTTTTATTTACTCTTTGAAAGTTTCAGACATGTTTTCAATGTATCTTGATCATATCACCCTCACCCCTGCACAGCTCTTCCAGGGCTCTCCATAACTCCTCCCTCACAATTTCATGCCCCCTTTACAATTACTCATTTATTCTTTCAAGCCACAGAGTCTGATTAGTGTTACCCGTATGCACATGGGTGTGAGGAACGTGACCCGTGGCCACTCTCCTAACAAAGGCAACTCCTACTCCCCCAGCAGCTATCAGCCAAGAAGATCTCCTCAGCTGTGGGTGGGGCCTTGGCAGTCTCTTCCCAATTCACACTGGAATTAACTGTTGTGATATTCTGCAGATTCTCTGTAAATCACCACAGCCATTGTGAGTCTGTGAGCAACAGCTAGAGGACAGCATTTCACAGCAATCCACCACATCTTCCAACTTTTACACTCTTCCCGCCCCCTCTTCCATGATGTTCTTTGAGCCTTGGTGGTATGGTGGGATGTATATAAATATCTCACTTAAGGATGAGCACGTAGTTGCTCATTGTCAGCACCTTGAACAGTACTAAAGTCTGAGTGCAGTAGTAGCTATGGCCATTGTGGCCCACGTTAGATCATCAGAACCTACTCCTGGTTGCCTTCTGTGTTCTGCCTTTTGCCAGCATCCTGCCATCTACATCCATGGAATGCATTTCAATCCTAATTCTTTGGCCCTCATTCCTGCTCTGCTACTTGTCACTTGTACACAGAAACCTTGCATTTAGTAACTTGTGTGTGCAACGGAATAAGGACATTTCCCACTACACAGGTTTCCTGAATGAGCCAGTGGGAGCTCCAGAGGGCACAGACACTGTGATATGCTCCCATGCATGAGCAAGAGTGGCTGATGGAGAGATCAGAACAAGGGTACACAGCTAACCCTCTCTTCTTATATCTTATTAACACAGCCTACTTGTCATGGTGCTTTCCTAGCGCCCACCTAACTCTCTGATGAGGCTGGATACAAACATCCAAGAGGCACAGTAAAGTATTGTTCCAAAGCCTGCAAGCATCCAAGAGGCACAGTAAGGTTCCAAAGCCTGCAAGTGGCCATCCAGCCTCACATCGCTTTGCGGATGGAGAGGAAGACACAGCAAGGTAGGATGAATGGTGCATGGTCATCCAGCACCATTGGTACAGAGAACACTGGACTGGAATCCATAGGTGATGACCACTTTTTTCTCCTTGGTGCCTCCCAGTGTGCCACTGAGCCATAAGACTTTATGCAACTGTGGGACTATAATGGCCCAGGGTGATGGGGAAAGTGTCAAGGGAACTTCAATCCTGAATACCTCCAACATGGAGACAGCAGGGGTTGGCTACATTCTGTCTTCCAACCTGCCACCATAAAGCACCCTAACAACTCTAGTAAGAATTTATTACCCTGACAGTTATCAGGTTTCAATCCTGGTTTGACCTTATACAATTTTCCCCCAGGAGATCCTACAGCCCCTGAGTATATAGATAAAGCATCTTCCAGCACTCCTGTCCTGGTCAATGGTACACAGTCACACAAACCTTGTCCTAGAGACCCTGGCCACCTTCCCAAGGACATAAATACCCCTTCTTCCCACCCCCCAATAAACAGAACCAGTTCTCTGAAGCTGTTGCCATGATTCCTACCTAGTAACACTATAGATGGGCTAGAAGCGAAGTTCTGAACAGTGTTACAGAATCAGAGGATTTATCCAGGGTGCTCAATGAGTCATGGGTGAGTTCCTCTCATTTCGTCTGCTTATCATGACCTTTTCTCAGAATGGGACAAAGGGAATCCCTGGAAGCCAGGCAGTAATAGGAAGGTGCCCAAAGCTGTGACCCTCCACAGAGGCTTAGGGAACAGTACTAGCATCCATGCCTCTGTACGCCCACGTGACCCCTTAGCCATGCAATAAAAATGTTCTCCCTTGGCATGACACACTCACTTCCTCACCATGACACCAAGAGGATGCCTGTCCCAGAAGACCCTTGTACTGTGCTATCATGAAGCCGGAGTTCCTATCACTCCAGATGGCCCATGGAGATGTGTAATTTAGCTGTATGAAAACTTGCTATACCCTAGGAAGAGGAGCACACTGGCAAGTAGCAAGAACTAATTAAGCTAATTAACTTCCTCATTGTTTGCTTCAAATACTTTGCATAAAGAACTCTGTGTACATAGCTAAAATTATGTTCTCCTCTTTTGCATCTTGTTATTCTTCCTCCCTCCCTCCCAGATGTACTTACCATGATGAATCTGCCTGCATCTTTTGGCCCATTTTTCATATTTTTTGCATAATTTTTTGTGAACTTTAAAGATATACAAATGTTATCAAGTATAAATATTGAGACAGCGCATTCTGTTTTGTTTGTTGCTGCTGTTTTTTAAGATAGTTCATTCTTATTCCAGGTTCTTGTCTTCCCTTCCCTCCAAGAATGAAGTAAGCAGACAGGAAAGGGAAAACAAACAAGGGACATTTCTATTTGCCACACATGAGTAATGATCCAAATGAGAAAAAAGAAACTGGAACGGGAACATAGGCATTAGGACACCGACTGAAAGATGCGAGGATTGCTCTCTGCAGGCTTCAGGCTGCAGTCGGAAGATTTCCATCAGTGTCACATCAGTTGTAAGCCACAGAGCATCTCAACCAAAAGCAGTTCTAGAAGGCTGGAGAAGTCCCCCTTCTTGCAGCTCAGGCAGTGGGTCTCAAACGCTAAGACGGGAATGCTAGATCTCAAAGCAAGCAGAAGGTTCTCAGTAAGTTCTAGGGCACTTGTTTTGAGGTAAGCTAGGCACATGGATTAACCAAAAGGTTTGTCAGATACATGGGAAAACATGTTATAGAGCCACTGACAGAATCATAATAGAATGTATTCTTTCTAAAATCAGTATTTTAGTAGTTTTCCCTTTATATTCCCAAATTATTATTTTTATAAACCAGATAATGGTGCTTTAAATGTCTAGTCTTTACTTCAATCTGATTGTTTGGTTCCCTGCTTCCCTCCTTCATTGTATGTTGTTGATTCATTTGCTCTAGTCACTTGTAAACCATTTTTAAGAAGCAAATTGTTGTTTATGTACATAAAATGCCTGCATTTTCCCCAGGTTCTAGTGATAGTTTGGCTGAGTATAAAATCTGATTGAAAGACATTTGATTACATTGTTACACTTATTGACAATATGGCTTCTGCTTATAATCTAATTATTTCTCCTTCATATAAAGCTCTTCAGTTTTTTTCCTTTTGATGATCTACAGGTTCGGCATGGTGTGCACTGCTGTAAATCATTCTCTAGGCTCTATGTGCCTCATCCATCTGCAGCTCAGATATTCCTTTAAGTACAAAAAATGCTCAGAATTTTCTATCAGTGTAAAGCTTTGTGGTTAAATATTTTTTCTCCCCATGCCTTGTAAGTACTTGTACATACACTGCATTTTCCACTCTACTCTCTGATAGCCACGTTGGCAACATTTTTTAAACCACACTTCAGTTTATATAGTAAAACAATTTGCTTATTAAATAATACTATTGTAGTCAGTTGGGAAAAGACTAGAGTCGATTGGGAAGTAACCACAGTGCCTTGCCTTACATTGCGGCTGCTGGTGAAGGACCTGCATGGCTTGACCTGCTTTCCACTCCTGTTAATGAGCTTGCTGCTAGAATTTCCTGCTCCTGGCCCTTCATCACATAGGCTTATTTCCCATGCATGGTCCCCAGTCACATAGGCTATGATTTAAACCTATCAACAACAGAAGAGGTCAGCTATGACCTTGAGTGCCCTATAACTATGCAAGAAGCTGTGGACCACGGGCTGAGATTTCCAGCAGGTACCCCTGAGTCCACCAGGGTAAATAAATACTTTCCATCCCTACTCAGTCTCTACTGGCTATTCTGAGCGTGTGTTTCTCTTTCCCATTTTCCTGTAACAATAGAAGGACAAAAGAGAGAAAGAGAGAGAGAGAAAGAGAGAGAGAGAGAGAGAGAGAGAGAGAGAGAGAGAGAGAAACACTTCAGGTTTCAAAATCCCTCCCCAAAACAACATTTCTGAGTGAGCCAATGTGAGACGTGCACTCGCTGTCTAACTCCAACATGCTTTCAGTCAATGTGCTTAACGATCACTGCCTCAAAGGAATAGCTCACAATCGATTCTTTTGGAACCCAAAATGTGGTCCTTGCTACTTCAGTGCACATGAAGTTGAAATCTACCTAGCTATCAAGAATGGAAAGAAAACTATAGTGGGTCTAAAAGCAGGAAAAAAATCAAAGAAATATTTGCCTTCTGTCCTCTTTCCTCTGTGCAACATTTTTTTTTAATTTGTTCTATACTAAGGTCAATTTCCCTGGATCTATCTTCTGACTTACAAAGCTTTTCCTGTTACTGTTGTTCCTCTACTCTGTCTCTTGTTCTACAACGGTAACATAATGTTTAATTATAAGATTACTTCCTGGTTATCTTTAAGATGTACCTGCTATGTGTTGTGGCTCCATATGGCTTTTGGTGTGTTTTAACACTTTAAGTATGTTTATAAAATGTCTGCTTCGTCCAGTGCTGGGAAGCAAACCTATTGTTCTTCTGTTCTTTCTGCAAAATGGTCTTTTCTCTCTCTCTCTCTCTCTCTCTCTCTCTCTCTCTCTCTCTTTCTCTCTCTCTCTCTCTCTTTCTCGCATGTGCATGTGAGTACACACACACACACATTTTGTTGATTATTTATGTAAGCTCATATTCAAGGTTAACGTCCCTGTAGTATACTGAGTACTTGATATGGAGGACCCTCTACATAGGAGCATCTGAATTCACCAAGTGGTTAGTGAGTAATCCCTTACTAGATTACTACTGTGGTAGGAGAGAATGTGCACAAATGTAAGTCAGACAAAGATGACCCCAAGCAACACCTCCTCAGCCAGTGACTGAGACACACTGGCTCAGCGCTTCACAATCCACCCTAAGGCTCCACTAACCCTGCCTGCCCATCCAAGGAGCTGCCAGGTACACACCCAGAAGAAGCTTGAAACAGGCTTTCTTTTCCATGATAGTAGCTGGCCTGTTGAGGCCCTAGTCTTCTTCAATCAGAGGAAAGGATAAGAAGTTTTAAAAGAGACTGGGAAAGTGCTTTAGGGATGCACAGCAGGGAGGAGCCAGTGAGGTGGATAAAGTATGCAGGCATAACTGGTGTTATTGAAGACACCATTTGCCTGTGCACTGTAAGAGGCCAAAGCTCTTCCCTCTGCTCCAGCCCTCTCTCTCCCCATGCATGCTCACACACATATTCACATGCATACAGGTACTCACACACTCATGCATTCACACTTGCACACACATACACACTGATGCAAATGCACACGTGCACAGATTCACATGCACACACTCGTATGCACTAGTGCACACACAAGTGTGTGCTTGCACACACACAGTCACACACACACACACACCCAGAAAAGTCTCTGACTCCAATAAGCAAGCCTAATTACAGCCACTCAAAAGCTGCTAATCACCCATGTCTCATTACCAAGAAGCATAATGACCATAGTGTGTGTAATTAGGTACATGTTTGATTAGCTTGACTGTAAGTTTCATTTTGTGTCAATATTGAACTGTCCTATGAGCTCATGGTAACCATCTGGAGGGCCAGGATTATGGAAGGGGAAAGCCTGCTCATCTGCTGCCCTTTCAAGAACTGTCTCAGAGCAGGGTCCACACTGAGCTGAACAGGAACATCAAGGGGGCCAAGTGAGGGTCTAAGGATACACAAAGCCAGGAAGACAGTGGCCTAGAGAGTATGGAGCAGTGGGAGGAGCTAACGCAGGTGAGCTTGAGGCTGAGCACAGCCTGTGTGTTTAATGAGCTAAAAGTGACATTGGATTCACAGGTTAAATGCTTCATCTGAAAAGGTTTAGGTACAACAGTTGTTCCTCTTGGTGATCAAAGCTGGGGAAAGTCACTACTACCTGAAGTCAGAAAGTAGAGGCAACCAGCTTCTCACTACAGCTTTCCTGACACCCAGAGCCAGTGTCCACTCTCATCACACAGAGAGATTTCCCAAGACCCACAATCCTTAGCATTCTGGATTTGTTTCTTTTAATACTTCTCTTAAACTTGGCTGCCCCACAGTAGGCTTTCAAAGTTCTCTTGATGGATGGATGCCTTGTGTATTTATTTTACACCCACAGATCAGCAAAGGAAGAGGTGGACAGAAAGAACAAGATCTCCAACCACCTCCACTGTGTTCCTCCACCCCTGGCCCAGCCAGACCAAGCAGCACCCCAGCAGCAGGAAACTGCTGGCTCTGCAGGCCACAGACAGGACTCTGAGATGCCCACACAGGATCCAACTCCATAATGAAGCTCCCTCTGCGTTTACATTCATCACTGCCTTGGAGTGGGGCTGCACTTTTACCACTGGGAGGATATTAAGTTAACAGAACACATTAAGCGCTGGTGTAAATTAAAAGCCAAATCATTCTATAATCAAATAGTCATTATTCCAAAAGGGATTGCTCACTGAGAACGCTGTCATCGGTATTTATTGCCCTATTATATTAGAGTGGGCTATCAAATAATAAAAAAATACATTTTATTGATTAGAACCTAGCGATGGATTCAGACAAAACTGCAGAGGTCCTGTGTATATTTTCATTCATCCTATAATTTATTCCTCTCCCCTCTACTTTGGCTTTGCCCTGATCTGCAGAAACAGTTAAGGACACATAGATATATTGCTTCCTGCAGGGAGTAACACACAGAGGCCTAACGAGCCAGATTTGCAATGGGAATTCTTCTGTGCTATACACAAAGAAATTAACTATTACTGTTGAAGAATGCCCCTGGGGCATGTTCTGGGGTTGGGAACATGCAGGCTCCACCTCTGGCCTAATGGGAAGAAAACAGAAGAAAACAGAAGCAAGTCGCTGTAGTTGTCACTGTGAGAGAGTGGGTCATGAGAGGTGAGGTGGGAAAGGATCCTATAACGAAGCAAGGGCAGGAAAGAGAAAACAGAAAGCAGAAGATAAGAAAAGGTAGAGAATTTTATAAAAGCATCCTGAGGTCTACAGAGGTAGCTCAGGCACAAGTGCTTGCCATGCAAGTGTGAGGAATTGAGGTTAATCTCTGACACCCTAGTAAAACGATGGGCATGCAGGCAAGCAGAGATGCAGAGACAGGAGATCCCTGGACTGGCTAGTTGACCACCATAACCTACTCAGTGAAGATCATCAGGTCCCAATGAGAGACCCTGTCTCAAAATAGCATGGTGGACAGCTCCAGAGGAACAACAACCCAGGCTGACATTTAGCCTCTGCACTCATCAGCATACATACATATGCAAATGCACACACACACACACACACACACACACCAGACATACAAAGTAATTATCTTAATCTCCTTTGCTGGTGTTAGTCAACAAAACCTCATCTTTACCTTTGTTGCTGTGCAGCAAGACCAGAACTTTTATCATTTTCCACTGTAACTGGTGTCCTGGAGCCGAGGCCTGACTCAGGGCTTTCACGTGCCCAGTCAAGCCCTTCTTCACCCCAAAGTGAGGGAACAAAGGTCAGTGAGGGAAGGCCGAGAGGGTTGAGCCAGCACAACTCCAACAGAAAGACAACAGCTGAGGGTGTCCGCCCGTGTCTGAGGTGATGACACAGCTGAGGGTGTCCGCCCGTGTCTGAGGTGATGGCACAGCTGAGGGTGTCCGCCCGTGTCTGAGGTGATGACACAGCTGAGGGTGTCCGCCCGTGTCTGAGGTGATGACACAGCTGAGGGTGTCCGCCCGTGTCTGAGGTGATGACACAGCTGAGGGTGTCCGCCCGTGTCTGAGGTGATGACACAAACTTTATGGTGAAATGGAGGAAGAATTGGGAGTTAGAGGCATGCATGACCAAGAATCCTGGTCATTATGTCATCGGTCTGTCATCTCCTCTGTTCTGATCTACAGAGTAGTGTTGAGGACTTGGTTTAATGCTCAATGCATTATATTAATTTGGTCCCCAAAATTGCAGGAGAATCTGCATGTCTCCATGTGTAAGATACTGAGGGTTCCTGTCCCCAATTGGTTTTGATTGGTAATAAAGTTGCTGGTGGCCAATGGCTGGGCAGAGAGATAGAAGTGGGACTTTTAGAATTCCTAGGTGAGGGACCAAAGGAGGAAGAAGGAGGGAGCTGCCATGCCAGGAGAGGAGTAGATTCCATGCCTGAGAAGTGCAGGACAGAGAGACAGCCAATGTGTGAGAGCTGGGGAAGAGTAGCGCCAGCACCCCCATGACTGCATCTAGGGCAGCAAAGATGGAATATAGGTCTCTTAGTAAGTAAGAACTCAGGATTATCGAAGGGGACAGTGTGTTAGCCTTGTGGAGATTTGGAAGTGGCCCAGCCATTGAGCTGTTTAAGGCTGTGTGTGCGCGCGCACACGTGGGTGTGTGGATGCGTACGTGCATGTGTTTCTTTCATTTGGGAACCCAGAACATTGGGGTGGTTATCGAGAAATGCACAACTGTCACCTGGTCAATTTAAGTAGTATTAATTAGCGACTGCAACAGAGTAGTTTGAAGAGTCCTTGTTGCTAGAGCAAGCCGGTTTCCATGAGAGCATTCCTCTTTGCTTCTGGGGTGATCACATGAAGGGGTGATGTTTGGAAAGCTGCTACTCCTAAAATCCGAGATGACTTCTAGTTTAAGACAGGACTATAGACTAGACTACAATCTAGAGCGAGACACCCTAAGAACTTGCATTCCTCAGCTACTTATCCTGGTAACTTCATCCTTGCGGGGAACTGAGATGAGTTCTGTGATCTTTGTGAAACCAGTCCTTGGGGCAGGGAGAAAGGAGGCCCATCTGTTAAGAGCACTTGGGGTTCTGGAATAGAACCTGTGTTCGGTTTCCACATGCACACTGTGGCTTAAAATCATCCTTAACTCCAGTTCCAGGAGATCCACCATCCTCTCCCAGTCTCTGCAGTTACCAGCCATGCAAGCAGTATGCATGCATGCATTCAGGCAAAGTACATACACATAAAATAAAAGTAAGTGGATCTTGAAAAACACTCCTTGGTAATTAGCAGACCCCCAAGCAGAGTTAATATATTTCATCCAAAGTTTCAAGAAAGCAGAGACATGCAAAAGGAAGACTGTGATACCAGGCTTGCATCCTGATAACGTGACCTTGAGGGCTCTACAGGAGAAACTGCTTTCAGCTAAGGCAACTTCAAAGTACCTGTGACAGTATGAGCCACCCTTTCATTTCACAGGGTTGTAAACCTCTGAATCTTAATCAGTTGTCACTGAACACAATTACTTCTAAGAAAGCCCAATGACCCCCAGGTGGACTCACTAGAAAACACCATAGCATGATAACCAAAGAAAGAGAGTGGAGCCAAGGCTTTTTTTTTTCCTACTCTTGAGTTTTACACTCTTTTTTTATAAAACTTGCTCCTAGCTGAAAGTTTTGTCTGTCAGGTCTCCAAACCCTGTCCTCAGGGCACAAGCCACACCCAACCTCAAACAATCCTTAGCATAGTCTTCTGTTTACCCAAAGAGAGATCAGCCCTTGACTCCACCTTTGTGAGGAGTCTCCAAGCACTTAGAACATACTTGCAAGGCAAGTGTTGGTCTTAGTGAAGCCCTGGGACCCCAAGGGATAGTTGATGCTAACTGGGAGGGTTCAGGCTGGGTCAGCCACAGCGTTGGTCTTAGACCTGGACTAGCCATCTCCAGCACTGATACACTTAGCTTTAACTCAAAGTCCATGGAACTGTGAAAAATCACAGTCCTGGACATAACAGTCCTAGAAGAATTGAGGACATTGTAGAAAGAACTTATGCCCTCTGTGTGAAGGACTATTGAAAAAAATGAACCCAAGAATACTGAAATGTCCCGGAGAATCTTCATGGGAGAGGGAAGAACCGGAAGTCTGGTACCAAAGGGAGCTTGTATCCTGGTAAGAATTTCCCACAGTTCTGGACAATTTGTCAGATTCCCTTGTAGGACAGACCAAGCCAAGACTATGAGGATGGGTAGGACCACACTGTGAGCAGAAACTGCTTAGTTATGTATATCACTTCGTCTAACCTGCTTTAATAAGGGTTCTTAAATGCTTTAACCTTCCTTCTAGCCAACCACCCACCAGAAGTAGTGGGAAGGAAAGGTTAATAGGGCAAAGGAGAATGTGGACCTGTTTAGAAATAGTTCTTTGGGGTGATTGCAATCTTCGTTGTTAGGATATCAGCAGCTAGATCCATTTGCAAACACTATCACAACAATGATCAGGGAAGAAGGGAAGGCTAACCAATACCAGAGTGTTGTCAGCAAAGCCCAGTGAAGACCAGCAAAGAGTGGCAAGGCGAACCCATGCCAGAGCATTGGCCACTGTCTGCTGGATTATACTTCTCTTTCCTCTCAAGCATCCGCTCCAGCAAAACATCACCCTTTTATCAGGCTGCTTCCAGGAAAACACCAAATGACTGTCCTCAGCAAAACATCTTCTCATAAGATAGTTTCCAGAAAACTATCTGGGAACACATGGCACAACTGAGTCTCCAAAGAAACCAGAAATTTCTACGTCATCTCTTGCTCTCTATTCCAACTTAAACCTCAGGTCAGCACCTGGAAGATGGACTTGGAGAATCACTGGGGAACTTAAATTCTCTTCCTAATGAGGTCACATTGAATAAATAACTCTCCCTCCCTCCCTTCCTTCCTGTTTCCCCCTCTCTCCCTCCTCTGCTCTGTCCCTCTGTCCTTCTGTCTCACTCCTCTCTCTTCTTTCTCCTCTCTCTCCTTCCCTCTCTCCTCCCCTTCTTCCCAGATATCCCCTCTCTTCCTTCCTCTCCCTTTCTTTTCTCTCCTCTCTCTCCTCTCTCTCCCTACCTCTCTCTGTGTCTATCTCTTCTCTCTCTTTCCCTCCCCCTCTCTTCTCTAACTCCCTCTCTCTTCTCTCTCTCTCCCTCTCCCTACCCTCTCATCTCTCTCCTCTTTCCCTCCCTCTCAGTCTCTGCCTCTCTGCCCTCTTCTCCCCCTCACTACCTCTCTCTCTCCCTTTTCCCACCCCCTTCTCTCTGGCTCACTTTTTCTCTGTGTGTTTCTCGCCGTTTTAGTTGTCTAACTGGCCTACTGAAGTTGATGGCTGAGCCTGACTACTTAGGGCTGCCATAGCCCCAGCTCTGAACCTAGCAACTCCATAACATGAAGATGGCCTTCAGCATCAGGCCGGCTCTTATGCACAAGTGGTGTAAGTTCTGGGAACACAAAGATTCACTGTGCACAGTTCCTCCTTGAAGGTCTCAGAACAGAGACTGCATGCCAGAGAGTCTGCAGACACTTGGGGGTTAGAAAAGAATTGAGTGGCAGTGTGTAGGATGGTGACAGCAATTTCATCTTTTGCAATTGCTGGGACTTCCTGTAATCAAGTCAAATCTCTTGAAGTTCCAGAAGCGGGAGGACAAGCCTAGGAAGCCAGCAGCTTCTCTGCTTCATACTCTTCTTCCTTCGCAGTCCATGGCACTACTGCCCCATACACTTGGTGTCTAGGTGTAAAGAATAAATGTAAGCAATATAAAAGAAATGACAAACATAACCCAGCCCAGTGTGTGTGTGTGTGTGTGTGTGTGTGTGTGTGTGTGTGTGAAATATGATAAGGTAAACGCCCTAAGTGAAAGCCTCAATTTTGATTGGCTAAAATGTTACCATGGAACCCAAGCCTGGAGTGTGTGAATGAAGGTGATAAGGTCCAATGTCAGATAAAGTAATACTGAATGCTTGAGCTGAAAGAGATTTAAAAACCCCGGTCTGGCAACTGCAACTGGCCCAGATCCTGGGGTCCAACGGAGACTCTTTGAGTTGAGACCGGCTCATCCCTGGAGCCAGCCCACTGATTTCAGACACCCCAGCTCTGGACCAAAGCTCCGGATCCAAAGCATAGCAGGAAATGTTGCAGGCCTTGCCTGCCTTGCCTGCGCAGCTATCGGAGCCAGGCTACGGCATATGCCAGACCAGAGGTGAGTGAAGTAAGTGTGTAAATGAATGAGGTCCCATTTCACTTTCTATTTGTTTTATTGTTGTTTATGAATAAACACTAATATAACCTGATCCTCCAGTCACTGGCACTCTCTTTCTCTCGCTCTTGGCACTAGGCAAAGCTAACATCCCGCAGAACAGGCCCTTAGAGAAGAGCAGTGACTCAGGACCAGACTGGCTGCCAGGAGACAGGCTGTCCAACCGTTTCCAAGGTTGACTCTGGTAATGAAATTGTTGTGAAGAGGAGGTCACAGAGGCCCCACCCCTGTCCTACAGCTGAAGGAGGGGCTCAGACAGGAACCATTTGCCTGTGGTCACCAGATCTAACTCAGAAATCTCTCTCACTCCAGACTCGCAGTCGGCCACACCCCTTGCGTTTGTGACTGTGGACTTGACGTTCCGATTCTCTACCATCAACATTCTGAATGCTTCGGACGCACTTCACTCACCATCTACCGAGCCTGAAGGACAAACCGCCGCAGCTGCTCCACAGAACGCTGCCGTGTATAGCACCACCTCCCCCCCCACCCAGCGCTGCGCCCACCATCATCCTCGGAATACTATCTTGGTTACCTCTGGCCTTCCATTCTCTAAAGCCTGCCTGCCAAGCCCCACCCAGGCTAGGGCATCCACGCAGGAAGGGGGTATTTCATACCTGATTCTACTTTTTCTTCTCTTTTTAAAACAGATTTTCTCAATGGCCTGGGTTCACTAATTAAACTAGGAGGTCTGTGGGTTTCTTATGTGGGTTTATGTGGGGATTGAACTTGGGCCCTCATGCTTTCAGGGAAAGTACTTTACTGAGCCATCTCTCACCCTCTGTTCTTAATGATTTTTAATCAGTCACTCTCAGCCAAAAAAAAAAAAAAAGGCTCCAACTAATCACTGAAAATCAGCCCTCAGTAGCATATTTTAGAGTATGGATGTATACAGTATACATCTTGGAAGAACCGTTCCAGTCACAGCTCTTTGTCCATCCTACTGTTAAGACCAAAGCTTCTCAGAAAACATTTGCTTCTATGGCAGCAGCAAAAGAATCTAGAAGACCCTCAAGTCACCAAGAAGGTCTAACTTATTTAATGACAATTATTGCAAGATAATTGTCCTGGTTTGCTTAAACTGTCAAGTTAACACAGCCTAGAGTCTTGTGAGAAGAGAGTCTCAATTAAACGATTGCCCAGAACAAATTACCTGGTGGATACACCTATGAAGAATTGTCTTGCTGATGCAGAAAGTCCAGTCCACTGTGGGCATCACCACTCCTAAGCTGATAATCTAAGCAGTATATAAAAAAAAAACTGGCTAAGCATAGCCCTCCTCCATGGTTTCTGCTTCAAGTTCATGCTTGATTTTCTGCCCTTATATCTTTCAGTGACAGACTGTGTGTGCCATGAAACCTGCAGTAAACCCTCTGCTCCCTTAAGTTGCTTTTGGTCATGCTGTTTGTGACAGTAGATGGGAGACTATGCTAGAAGAAAACGGATCACTAAGAAGCACTGCCAATAGCACTTGAAAGTAGACCAGCACTTTTTCTGGTCTTTTTCTTCCTCTTATGAACCACCTCTACAAAGGAAAAACACCACGCAGAAACACAGTCACTCAGGAGAGAGAAAGGGAATGAGGCTGGGGGAAAGCATAGGTGAACAAACTTGAGGATACATTGAGGAAGTGAAAGCACCCCACAGAATGAGGGGGATCTAGAATGAGAACTGGGTAGTGATAAAACTGGTAAGTTCCGGGAAGGATAAAAGTTATGCAAGGAGGGGCAGGGGAGATGGATCAGAGCACATACTGATCTTGCAGAGGACCTAAGTTTGGTTCCCAACACCCACATCAGGCAGCTCACAACTGCCTCTAACTCAGATCCAGGGTATCTGATGCTCTCTTCTGGCCTCCTCAGGCTCCTGCATTCATGTGCTCAAACTACACACACACACACACACACACACACAGAGAGAGAGAGAGAGAGAGAGAGAGAAAGAGAGAGAGAGATTTTAAAAATAAAAACAAAGCTTTCTAAATTACAGATGTACATACAGTGAAAACAGAGACTGAAGAAACTTAAGACAGAACTAGAAATGGAAAAAGCAAGTTCATGAATATATTATTGGATATTTTAAAGAAAATAGAAGTGATGGAACAAATTTAATTTATAATTTAAGAACCCTTTCTTTGAAATGTGAATTTTTATAATACACATTTATAAGAAATCCAATGTACCAGAAAAAAATTAGCCTAGAATAATTGACCCTGTAACATAGGCCATTAAAGTTATTGAACCCAAATATACAAAAAAAAAATTCTTGAAGCCAGATGAAAAGATAAAGCCACTCTGACAGGAAGAAGCCTGGCCTGCCTCAGCAGAACCCGAAGCCAGAAGACAAAAGCATGATACCTTCCAGGTCCTTGAGTAAGGAGAAAGTCAGGGGTTTTGAGTCAGGCCAAACAAGTGCTATATATCCATATAGAACACAACAGACACTTTTGCAGAAAATCCAAGCACCACTGCCTCTGGAGCCCTTTCCTGAAGAAAACTCTAGAGTTTGAATTTTAGATCATCTTAGGACTGAGTAGGGAAACTGAACTAAACCAAATCAACCAAGGTGGAGTTTGTCTGTATTTTGCAATAGAAAAATCTAAATTGGATAAGAAGACTGGTGACCTTGTGAAATATAAATGCCATCTGTCTGACACTGGAGAGATGAACAGAAAACTTTTTTCAATGGTAGAGAAGAGATAGGAAACAGAACATTATGCTGCTTGCTTCATACAGAAGCTATGGTGCTTCTCCAGGTATGATGGCTCTACAATACCAGCACTCAGAAATCTGAGACAGGAGGATTACCATGAGTTTAAAAACAACCTAGGCTATATACTAAGAAACAAGAAAGTAAAGGACAATGGATTTGGGGCTAGAGAAATGGCTCATTGGGTAAAACACTGCCTCATAACCAAAAGGACCCAAGTTCAGATCCTCAGATCAGGACCCACATAAAGCCATTTATAACTCCGGGGTTACTACAGTGTTACTACAGCAAGATGGGAGAATCTTTGGAAGCTTGCCAGCCAGATCACCGGGTGTACACAGCAGAAACCAGTAAGAGACTCTGCCTCAGACAGAGTAGAAGTTGAAGATGACAACTGAGGTTGTCCTCTGACTTCCATGTGCATGATGTGGCACACAAAGCCACAGTCACACACATGAGCAAACACACATACACATACCAAAGTAATTCTTTTAAAGCAAGAGTATCTGTGAACTTATTATAAGCATAGCTGGGTGAACAAATAAAAACATTTTCTGAAGAACTTTTTACAAAACAGAAATTTGGGAGCTGCAGAGATGGCTCCAGGGCTAAGAGTGGGTTTGGTTCCCAGCACTGACACTGAATAGGTCACAATGACCTAAAACCCTAGATGAAGGGTCTGACTCCCTCTTGCAGCATCCATGGGCATTATATTCACTTGCACATACCCACACAGAGATACATTATGTGTAATTACAAGTAAAATACATATTTTTTAAAAGAAAGGTACATCTGTGACATAGTAAAAGATATGAAAGTAAACCACAGAAGTGAACATGCAGACAGACAGATAGACAGGCAGACACAGTGGAGCAGAGTACAGGGGAAACACCCAGCAACAGGTGACCACCTCTGATGACATTCACCACAAAGAAGCCACACTCAGAAGAGGATGCTCTGCGGGTGTCACTGCATGACCTGCTACTGCAGGCTGAAAGGAAAGTGGGAAAGACACAGATAACTGTTTTGTTGTAGGTGACGTTGGCCTGGTTTACGGGGGAGCTTTGCAGGGAGGGAGACACAAACATGAAGGTCATGAGGTGAGGCTGGTGGATGTACATACCCAGGAAAGCCATGGACTCCTTGCTTGATACAGGGGTGCTTCCCAAGCTTGTCATCCTGTAGAATTGTCACCAGAGAATACTTGTTTTGTGCACCATGCAAAGAGGAACAGCTACTACCTGTGGGTCTCACTCTTCAGCTCAGGCCAGCTTGAATTCACAGTGTAGCACAAGCTGGCCTCAAACTCACAGTAATCCTCCTACCTCAGCCTTCTAAGTGCTAGGATAACAGGCTTGAGCCACCATGCACCCCAAGGTCCTGAGCTACTGCTATGGTTTGAATTTGAAAGATTCTCCCACAGGCTCTTCTTCTGAAGGCTGGTTCCCTAGATGGGGGAAATATTTGAAAGGCTGTAGAATCTTTAGGAGATGGAATGTAGCTGGTGGATGTGGGCCAACGAGGGCAGAATTGTGAAAGTTATACTTGGGCCCTAGTCCTGGCCTCTCACTAGATATGCCTCCTGATTAACTATGACGTAAACAGCCTCTGACATACACTCCCATCGACATGAATTCAGCTGCTCTGTGCATTTTCTGACACAGTGAGTGGACTGAAACATTCAGCCAAAACAAATCTCCCTCCACTAGTTGCACCAGTAGGGCATTTTGTTACAGCAACATGAAAGTAACTAATACAGAAAACTGGTACCATGAAAGAGGGGTCATTGTCAAGACTGAACTTGATTTTATAAGCCCTAGACTTTAGAGCTGATTGGAAGGACGAATGTGAAAGAAATTAGGGGGTGTTGGCTAGATCACTCTGTATTGTTACAAACAGAGACTAACAGGTGGTTATGGTGGGCATTAAGAGCTCAAAATACGGATAGAAGCAAGATCAGTAAAGATGGGCATGAGATTCTATGCAAACAGGACTGAAGGCTATACTTATTGCACTCTAAGAATATGTCCATTCTGCCTGCCTCCTGAAATCTTGGTGAATTAAAGAATTGATGGTCTGAATTAAAAAATAATGGACTAATTTTGCCAGGGAAATTTCAAGAAATTATAGCATTAAGAATGTAGCATGGAAATCAAAACAACCCTGAGATTCCACCGCACACCAGTCAGAATGGCTAAGATCAAAAATTCAGGTGACAGCATATGCTGGCGAGAATGTGGAGAAAGAAGAACACTTCTCCATTGCTGGTGGGATTGCAAGCTGGTACAACCACTCTGGAAATCAGTCTGATGGTTCCTCAGAAAATTGGGCATAGTACTACCGGAGGATCCAGCAATACCTCTCCTGAGCATGTACCCAGAAGATGTTCCAACTGGTAATAAGAACACATGCTCCACTATGTTCATAGCAGCCTTATTTATAATAGCCAGAAGCTGTAAAGAACCCAGATGTCCCTCAACAGAGGAATGGATACAGAAAATGTGGTACATTTACACAATGGAGTACTACGCTGCTATTAAAAACAATGAATTTATGAAATTCTTGGGCAAATGGATGTATCTGGAGGATATCATCCTTAATAAGGTAACTCAATCACAAAAGAAGTCACTAGATATGCAGTCACTGATAAGTGGATATTAGCACAGAATCTTAGAATACTTAAGATATAATTTGCAAAACACCAGAAAATCAAGAAGAAGGAAGACCAGAGTGTGGATACTTCATTCCTCCTTAGAATAGGGAGCAAAATACCCACGAAAGGAGTTACAGAGACAAAGTTTGGAGTTAAGACCAAAGGATGGACTATCCAGAGACTACCCCACCCAGGGATCTGTCCCATAATCAGTCACCAAACCCAGACACTATTGCATAAGACAGCAAGAGTTTGAAGGGACCCTGATATAACTGTCTCTTATGAAGCTATGCCAGTGCCTGGCAAATAC